>JAOTQG010044186.1:0-14885 GCA_025631175.1 Iris virginica
GTCGAAACCAAACCAAACTCATCGGTTTGGTTCGGTTTGGTTTGGTTAGCGGTTTGGGCGGTTTGGACTATCACCCCTATCGCTTCAGATCGTCATTCTCGACGTCACGCAGATTTCGTTGTCGCAGACCTTCATCGTTCAAGGGATCCTCTCCTCATCCCCTATCACGGCCACTACGTCCACGTTCGACCATTGCTAATCAACCTAGAAACTGATACCAAATGATGTCGACGACTGCGAGAATGACCGAACTAAGAGAAAACGGAAAGAAAGATCGATGAAACTCTAGTTTCTCGAATCTTAATTTATTATCAAAATTAAAGCTACAGCAAAACGGCTCTCCCAGTAGTTATATGAGTTAGAAACATTTCAGAAACTCTAAACGACTTAATAAAAAAAATAGAAAAATCCGAAAGAAATATTAAAAATTCGAAAAACAGTAAATTGACGTTTTCGCAACCTGCTAACATCCATTGTGCATCAGCACTCTTCTAAAGGAATGATGTATTCGATTTCTCGACCCGTTTCGCAAGTACCGTACGAATTTTAAGTCATTTCGAGACTGTGGTTGTTTTCGACTCGAACTACATCAATCCGGACTCATCATTCAATTTAAAAAAAAAAAACTCCTATTTTAGAGGTAACTAATTGTAACACCCCACATCCCCACATCAGTGAGAGGTGGGAATTTCGTATGGTTTATTAGTAGTCTCCTACTACCCACTTAGCATCAAATCATCCATGAATTTTTGGGTCGCCTATGATGGGCCGTTGACCCAAGATGAGGCGCTAGGTGTGGGCTAGTGGACGGGTTAGATAGCGGACTGGGTCTTCGGATTCGGGTCGTTACACATAAATATGATACTTCAGTAACTTCACGTAATTAGATGTACACTGCATGACAAGTACACTGCACAAGTTCTCGAACACTGGGACTCCAATACTCCAAGGATCCAAAACAAACAAAAAAACTAGAAAGACTCCAGATACTCTAGAAATCCTAACAATTACTACCCCCAAACCAACGAGATCAAAATAAAGGCCATCCATCAATCATCATCACTAATGAATAGCTGGCGATGCGTAAACTTTGAACCACAAAATACCCAAAAATAACAGTGCAGTACTCCTGCTACGTCGTACAACCCTAAAACCCTACAACATGCAGACTGCTACTCTCCAAAGCCCAAGGTGTGCTGCCCCCACGCCCCCTCTCTCCACACACACACACACACACACACACACACACACTCACTCACGCATGTTATATGTGTGGAAATATATATAATACTCCGTAGTTCATAATGATCAGTTAACAAATTCTCTGGTATGGTATCTCTGATATATGGTACATAATATAAAAGGAATTGATATCTTTGATTGCTTAATTTAATGTGTGTGTGTGTGTTTGTTTGTTTGTTGTGACTAATCTCCTAGAATAAATTAGTTTATTAGTTAAGGCAATGTGGGCCCTTTCATTCTTAATTAACTCCCAGTTGATTGAAGCTTACCCGGTTACCATTAATGGTGACAGAGTGTCTTTTGGTACTTGTACAATTACTTCTAAGAATTTCTTAATTTAATGTTTATACTAGACCAAATATGATGGGGAAAATTGGGAACTCCTAAAGCCATATTGCCTATGTTGAAGGCATTTAGGAGATGACTTTCAAACACCAGAAGTGGTGCTAAGATTACCAACTTATGCCAACCTCTTGTTTGTACAGAAAAGCTATTTTTATTTTTTTCATACAAAAAACATGTAATTAACAATTTTTTCTTCTTATAACTTGGGATTGAATTTTTCCAAGTTTCTTTCGGTATAATAGGCTGAACTCATTACAACCTGCTATTTATTTTAACTCAACCTATTTCAACCCATTTAACTCAAATTGCCAGGCTTACCGATAACTTAATTTCTTCCTTTCCTGATATCATTTTTTCATTAAGTTTTTACAGTTTCACTAATTATAGATAAATTTTAACATGAAATTTGTCTTTACTCCATTGGAAGTGAGAAAAATTATAAAGAGACTCTGAGAAGATAAATCAAAAGTTCCAATTTTCCCATGATCTAGCATACCCAAAACATCCATATGTAACAACACCTCATATATTACTGTATAATCATCTAAAATGGTAGTAGTTTTACACTTTTACCACAGACTACAAGAGTGTGTGTGTAACCTTTCTTTTGAGAGGTAATATTCCTGTCTTTTCCTCTCTTCAGATCAACTAGTTTTCTTTTGAGAGAGGTGAAGTCTATAAGTGCTATACCACATTGCATATATTTCTTGCTAGATCATGTGCAGGATCCTGTTAAAATAATATAGGAATGTACAACCAAATTAATGAGACACCAACTTAAATCTGGCCAAACATTTGTACAAAACTCCAAAAGTACCCCATCAAAATGGCCACCGATAAAAACAAAATATTGAAAAAGCAAAAGATTCTCCCTCCTTTATGCAGCTTCATCATCTTCA
This sequence comes from Iris virginica, assembly GCA_025631175.1. Lineage (NCBI taxonomy): Eukaryota > Viridiplantae > Streptophyta > Magnoliopsida > Asparagales > Iridaceae > Iris > Iris virginica. Next base: position 2,487 of record JAOTQG010044186.1, read on the forward strand.
GCAAATATTCAATACAACCACCATATACGCTATACCTTACGTATGCACTCGGAGCCAACTACAGGAAATGCAGGGGATTTTGGACTTCATTTTTTTCCCTACGGTTGATCTTATGAGATACCATTATTACAGATAGGTTGTTGGGGTTCAATGGCCAATGTGAATTATTAGATGTGGGGTCAAAGTTAACGGTCCTGAATGGAAAAGGATTAGACTTGGCTGTAGATTTCTGAGGAGCTTGATGCATTGTATCTGATTTGGCTACACCTGCACTGGACCAAAGGAAAAAGATGAAGCTAAAAAAGATATCTTTCTGTTCTGGACCAAGTACAACATTGTTTTGTTCAGATTGGCATAGATGCTGTAATTATTTGTAGACCCATTGATGGTACTTGGTGATTGACATGAGCTCTATCACCAAATAGTAGATGCTTCATAGTTGGCATAACCAAAAACCATAGTTAACTAAAAAGCTTTGGGATTAATTAAGTAGCAGGGAAACGATAACTTGGATTACCGTGACCTTTTCGTAGTTCTAATCTGATGGTCAACAGTATATACACGTGTTTTGTGCATATGTACACGAGCTGCGAAAGAAACTCATCATGTGTTCTTACAACAACTTGGTGACCACAATCGAGAATTTCACACTCAACTAAAGTTGTGTCTTACTGTGGTTGCCTAAAGTAGATGAACATTATCGAATTAAAAGGTAGTATAAACCACATATTAGTAAACTAGAGTATATTAGGGTTGATTCCAAAAATTTTGTTGGTACCACTAAATCTCAGAGAATATATGGTGCAACCATTGATGATATGTAAGCCTAACATGAACACAATTGATATGAAGTCAGGCTCTTCCCATTGCAGGGTACAAAAGTGGTCTAGTTACGCACTCTTATCACTTCAAGGAGAATACAGTCGAAAGAAAAATAATTAAAGATAATGGAAGTCAAGAAAGAAGCTATACGTAACTTACATTTCGATAGGGTGATGTATATTGCATTGTCTAGGCTCTTTCTCCGTAATTTCCTGAGCAAACTTACAAAAAGACTTGCTTTTGGTCTTTATACAAGTTCTTTAGAAAAAGTACCTGTAAATTAAGCAGAGAAATTTCGTTAGTTCTACAACCTTTAAGTTTGGGGCTTCCACAGAATTTCCAAGCAAAATATATAAACCAAAAATTTAGCTACATCAGCTTCCAGATATTCTTATGGTCTTTCTTAATGCAAATTATACATTATGTGCATTAGCTAAAACAAGCTGCAACTGCATTCTAACGAATTTCAAACCAGTTTTAATCTACAAATATACTTAAACCGAGAACTATCATAGATTCCACTCACCAATTTTTTTTTTATTCGAGTGGCTGGCTGAGATCTAAAGGTACAATTCGAAAACCACTGAGAATCAATCCTGCTTTACTGACATATTGAAAAATCTGACGAGGAAAAACACAGCACTAATGTATATTGCTACATATTATTATTATTATTTTTTTTTGAGTTGCTACAATACAGAACTGTCTACCATCAAAAGTTAGATAGAAACTAAGCACCAATCTCAATAATGTTAATTATCTATCCAGCATAAACTAGTGGGCTGTTGATTAGGCCATAAAGCACAAAGCTATAATCTCACATACCCACACATTCCCCTAATAAAAACACTACAGAACGCGTGGATGAATACAAACAATCAGCCAAATCAAATTAAGTGTCGTCCTTGAAATGGACTCCACGTGATATTCCTCTCTCGCCCATGACAATAGCACATATACAAATTTCCTCAGAACAGTGATATTTTTATTCTTTTCAGATCTACTACCTCTTAATTATAATCTCTCTGATCTCTCCCTCTCTTTGTGTTTCTCTTGCATAATTCTTTCGCATGGTTACTGTTGAATGTTGATCCTCCAAGAATATATCATGTTCACATACTAGCATTTGCCTTTTGAACTTGCTATATTTATTTCGCACACACAGGGCCGATTAAACACTTCCATAGTTTTCGAGTTGATATCAGAATTTTTCGTTGGTACTGGTTGGAGGAACATAAGAAGTCAAGCTGAAGAGCAAGAGTAAGAGAGAGGGAGAAAGTTTAGTCATGGTCTTGGAAGGAATGTTCAGTCCCAGCATCATTACAAGTAAGTTCTGATAACCTTAATCATGCAAAATAATGAAAAATGTCGTTCAGATGCTTTTTAGCATTATGGGGCTTGAAGTTGTTGTACAAGTTATGGAAGCTCTATCAAAGGAATGAGAGAAATTCATGACAATCATTCATGGCTGCCGGCCATTAGAACTTCGCCTTCATGGATGCTTAATTTATTGGTATTGTGTTTTTTTTTTATCATCAAACAGCTCAAAATTTTCACAACAAGGTTCTATTAAGCTGGAGCTCAGCTGTTTGAGCCCATTAATCATACAATTCTGTTGTAAAGATTTTCTTGCATTAAATAGTACAAAGAACGACTCCATTGATATGCTTATTTTGTTCCTTCAGACTATAAAGTTGTGTGCAATATTTCTTTCCCTTGTTTATTTTTCTTGACTTTAATTTCTATTTCGTGTTGGAAACAACTGATATATTTAATTGTATTCATAGAAGAGATGACATGTTTTAACTATAGCGACAACCTGGCTGGTTGTTCTGACCCATCAACATTATCACCACCAAATGAAAGACGACATCATTCAATACATAGAAAAAGGTTGAACAAGACGTCATGTAAAACAAATGAAGTCTTATTCAGAGAAGCATGGCCGATGACGCATCTCATATTTTATACTGTACATAATCACAAAAATGAATGATTTCTCTATCTCAGTAAACAGCATTACATCTTTAGCTATGCAATGACTTTGTTTCTACTCGAATGTGCCGTGCATGTGTGCTGGTACTCCTTCATAACCCCTAGTGATCAGCCAGCGTTCGATTGGGATTAAGGCTTTGTTGTTGTTGTTGTATTAGCTCTTTAACGGGATGCCTGATACCCTGAAAAATCACAGTAATTCTTTTTTGACTTCTATTTACATTGTTAGAGCTCACAGAACATATATAGCACGTCCTTGACTTAACAATAATGACTTTAACCTTTACAAGATTTATGATTCAATACAAGAAACATATTCAGGTTCCAAAGCCCAGTAAAAGAACTTATAGCATATTCCACGAAGCAGTAGTTGAGTTGAAACATTCTGATATTTTGGTAGGATGGCCGAGTGCGTTGAAGCTCCGACCATCGTAGAGTCCAGAGGGTCTAATGTATTCATTTTTCGCTTCTGCAACCTGAAATATTGTGTAGTTTGAACCCTATCCTCTGGGTCATAACTGAGCTAAACCTTAAGCACGAACATTGTACTGAATTACTAGCTTTGAGCAGTTTATGGTTATGTGATATTTTTCAGAAGTTTTCTGTTCAGACCTATATCTATTGACATTACAGATCTTAAGGTAATACAGTAGTTTGAGCATATATAACTGATGAGCCAGATTATCTTGTCTTTAGTAGTTCCACTTTTTGGGCATGCCTCTAAAGGTTCTCTTCTCCAGTCATATGCTACCATAGTATATTGGTCTTACAAAACACCACACTTACAAAATGGTAGGGTTCATATGGATAGGTGACTAGGTGAGGCATCTTTATTTGCAACATCCACTGAGAGAATAGTGTTAAATTGGTAGAATGTCTAATGCACCATGAATGACCACAATAATTTTTTTGTGTTTGAAACTAAAAATGAAATCAATTGAATTCTTCTGTCATATGAAAAAAAAAAAAAAAAACAACAAAAACTTATTGAATTCTTTGTCCTAGTGCTTTTATTCCATAAAATTGACTACTTTTACTTTAGTTAGTATGCTATGGGGCAAGGGTAGCAGATATGCAGATAACTTTCTAAAACAAATAAAACTCAAAACATAAGAAACTTACCCTATATCCCAGGGGAGGTGTCATTATATCGTGTTTGATGCATGCAGATTTTAATTCTTTTCAATTCACGACAGCAAGCCTGCCAGTAGGATCACCCTGCTTGTGGGAGAATGCCAGCATCATTCTACAGCTCGGGTTCCTCGGGCTCCTATTACTCCATTTTATAAGAAGAAGTGTGGATTCATCATACAGGAACAGAACAAAAGTCATGGGTGAAGAAAATTACCCAGTAAATATAAAGATCGGCATTACTTACCAAGTGTGCCTAGCATGCTCCATTTTGTTACTGGGAATACATATCACAATCCCACTAATACTGCAAAATAGAAGTGGTGCTCACTGCAAATCAAAGACCCCAATACTTTTTTCAGAGATCATGCAAGTGATCTCATGGGCAGTGACATTATTTTCCCTGTACAATATTCGGAAAATCAGGTTCATCACTTTCCCTTGGATCCTAAGAACCTGGTGGCTCTGCAGCTTCTTGCTGTCGCTTGCTCGTGCAACTCTTGATGTCCACTTCAGAATCAAAAACAGTGACCACTTTAGAGTACTCGACTATCTTGACTTCCTTGGTCTTCTGGCATCCACCATCTTACTGTGTTTCTCGATACGAGGGAAGACAGGCATAGTCCTCACCATCCCCAGCGACATCAATAAGCCACTTCTTAATGGAAACTCCAAAAAGCATTCAGAAGGAAGAAGAGATTGCCCATACGGAAAAGCTAGTATTTTCCAACTTGTTACCTTCTCTTGGCTCAATCCATTGTTTGCTGTTGGAGTCAAGAAACCCCTAGACCAACACGAAGTCCCCGACGTAGACATCAAGGACTCTGCTGCTTTTACATCCCAAGCCTTCAGTGACAGCTTAAAACAGGTTAAGGGAAGAGATGGCACATCAAGCCCATCTATCTACAGGGCGATCTACTTATTTGCCAGGAAGAAAGCGGCAATCAATGCATTCTTTGCAGTGATTAGTGCTGCAACATCATACGTTGGGCCGTACCTTATTGATGACTTGGTAAATTTCCTTAGTGAGAAAAAAACCCGGAGCTTACAAAGTGGCTACCTAATTGCACTTGGCTTTCTTGGTGCAAAAATGATCGAGACTATTGCACAGAGGCAGTGGATCTTTGGTGCTCGTCAATTAGGGCTTCGGGTAAGAGCTGCATTGATATCTCATATATACAAGAAGGGCCTCGTGCTTTCGAGCCAATCCTGTCAAAGCCGCACAAGTGGAGAGATCATCAACATTATGAGCGTTGACATCCAAAGAATAACAGACTTCATGTGGTACTTAAACACAATCTGGATGTTGCCTATTCAAGTTTCTTTAGCAATATTTATTTTGCATAAAAATCTAGGGTTGGGAGCAGTAGTGGCATTAGCTGCAACGTTGACGGTAATGGCAGGAAACATACCGCTGACAAGAATTCAAAAGTGGTACCAGTCTAAGATCATGGAATCTAAGGATGCCAGGATGAAAGCAACTTCAGAAGTTCTTAGAAATATGAAAACTCTCAAACTTCAAGCCTGGGACAGTTATTATCTCCAAAAGTTAGAAAGCCTGAGGAGAATAGAACACAGTTGGATATGGAAATCACTTAGACTGATAGCAGTAACAACTTTTATCTTCTGGGGAACACCGGCATTTATTTCTGTCTTGACTTTCGGGGCCTGTGTTCTGATGGGAATTCCACTCACGGCAGGACGCGTGTTATCTGCACTGGCTACATTTCGAATGTTACAGGATCCTATATTCAATCTACCTGACCTACTTAACGTGATGGCAATGGGAAAAGTATCAGTAGATAGAGTTGCTTCTTACCTCCAAGAAGACGAAATTCAGTCAGATGCAGTAGAATTCATTCCAAGGGATCAAACGGAATTTGGCGTTGAGATAGTTGATGGAAAATTTAGCTGGGATGTCAATTCAAGAAGTCCAACTCTCGACAAAATACAGCTGCAAGTCAAAAAGGGAATGAAGGTTGCAATTTGTGGGACTGTAGGTTCAGGGAAGTCGAGTCTGCTCTCATCCATACTAGGCGAGATGCCAAAACTATCAGGTGCTGTGAAGGTCAGCGGTACAAAGGCTTATGTTCCTCAGTCTGCATGGATACTGACAGGAAATGTAAGAGAGAATATTCTCTTTGGGAATACTTATGATAGCGCCAGGTACGATCAGACGGTCAAAGCTTGTGCTTTGACAAAAGATTTTGAGCTGTTCTCCACAGGAGATCTTACGGAGATTGGGGAGAGAGGGATAAATATGAGTGGAGGCCAGAAGCAAAGAATACAGATTGCTCGTGCAGTCTATGATGATGCTGATATATATCTGCTTGATGACCCTTTTAGTGCTGTGGATGCACATACAGGAACAGAACTCTTTCAGGTTAGTACTCTACAACATTCATTCCCACAAGTACTTTTTATGTTTTACATCTACGACAGTAGATTCGCTCAAATTGACAGCTGTGCAAACTGAATAGTGTAGGCTGATATTTGTTGCATATTCTCTACAGGACTGCCTTATGGGGATGCTCAAGGAAAAGACCGTTCTCTATGTTACTCATCAAGTTGAGTTTCTTTCAGCAGCAGATCTCATTCTGGTACGCAATGAGCCTTATATATTCAGAAAAGGAGGTAGCAAAATGAGTTTATGATTCTTCGTGCACTAAAGGGCTCAATTCAATCTAATTGCAGGTTATGCAAAATGGAAAAATAGCACAAGCCGGTAGATTTGACGAAATACTGAAGCAAAATATTGGATTTGAAATTCTGGTCGGAGCTCATAACCAAGCCCTTGAATCAGTCACAACAGTAGAAAATTCAAGTCGAGAATCTGAACAAGCAACAGCTGAATGTGGATCCACTACAGAAGACCTTACTTTGAATGCAGAATTTCCTCACACTAAGCAAGAGTCGGAGCACAACCTATCCGTAGAAATAATTGAAAAGGAGGGGAAATTGGTGCAAGATGAAGAGAGAGAAAAAGGAAGCATAGGGAAAGAAGTCTATTGGTCTTACTTGACTATTTTCAAGGGTGGTGCCTTGGTTCCATTCATAATTCTGGCGCAGTCATCTTTCCAAGTATTACAGATAGCCAGCAACTATTGGATGGCATGGGCTTGTCCAACGGGTGAAGCTGAGCCAAGGATGGCAATGAACTTCATATTACTCGTGTATACGCTCTTTTCAGTTGTGAGTGCACTTTGTGTTCTGCTCCGAGCCTGTCTTGTGACTATTATGGGCCTTTCAACAGCAGAAAAGCTCTTCCAGAATATGCTGCACAGCATTATTCGTGCTCCAATGGCTTTCTTTGATTCAACTCCAGCTGGAAGAATCCTAAATCGGGTAATCAAAGAAAACAGAAGTAGATGAATTTATTTCCACAAAAGATCGCAACATGGTACAAGAAAAGCGAATAGAGTTATCAACGAAAGAATACAACATAAGAAATGAATGAAACTTTTTCGGCTAACAAAATGCATAAATTCTGTTCCTTTTCAAGATTAAACCTCACCTCATTTCTTCACATTCTTTTGGCTTTTCAATATTCTTACATCATTGTAATGAGGTAACACTATCCCTAAGACTAAAAAAAAATTAACTTCTGTATGCACAGGCATCCACGGACCAAAGTGTACTAGACTTGGAAATGGCAAATAAAATAGGTTGGTGTGCATTCTCAATTATTCAGCTTATTGGCACGATTGGAGTCATGTCACAGGTAGCATGGGAAGTATTTGTCATCTTCATTCCAGTAACAGCCATCTGCATATGGTACCAAGTAAGGATCTCGTCTCTACCATCCAATTTGATTGATAAACCCTGCAAAATTTTTGTCAATATAAATCTCAGTATAACTGATCCGAAAATTATTGGGAAATTTTGCAGCAATATTACATACCAACAGCAAGGGAACTGGCACGCTTAGCAGGAATACAACGAGCTCCAATCCTTCATCACTTTGCAGAATCACTCACTGGAGCAGCAACAATCCGTGCTTTCAACCAGAAAGTTCGCTTTACTGAGGCAAACCTCTGCCTCGTTGACACCCACTCAAGGCCATGGTTTCATAATGTTGCCGCAATGGAATGGCTTTCTTTCAGACTGAACCAGTTATCAAATTTTGTGTTTGCTTTCTCACTGGTTTTGCTAGTGACTCTTCCAGAAGGAATTATTAACCCAAGTGAGCGCAAAAACTTGTACAACTTAATATTCTTGAATAGGCCCTTGCCACTGTTAAAACTGTTCAGTTTCATTTCCTTCCCTTTTTCGTTTGTTTCAAACATCACAGTCTTGACAATGAAACTCTTGTATGAAAGATTAGCATTATTTGTCATTTCTAACAAAAGATACAGATTAAAGAAACTAACTGGATTAGATGACGCACAGGCATTGCAGGGTTGGCAGTAACATATGGAATCAATCTGAACGTGTTGCAAGCTTCAGTTATATGGAATATTTGCAATGCAGAAAATAAAATGATATCAGTTGAAAGAATTCTTCAGTATTCAAAGATTACTAGTGAGGCACCCTTGGTGATTCAAGATTCTAGACCACCAACTAGCTGGCCAAATACAGGAACAATTTCCTTCAACAATTTGCAGGTAAGTCATTATCAATAGTGTTTCACTTTCACCTATGATAAGGTTTGTTTAGGTATCTGGAAATTCAACTAATCTGTGTATCTATTCGAAATGTTTGCAGATTCGTTATGCAGAACATCTGCCATCTGTCCTAAAAAACATCACCTGCACATTTCCAGGAAGAAAGAAGGTTGGAGTTGTAGGAAGGACTGGAAGTGGGAAATCAACCCTCATACAGGCCATTTTCCGGGTTGTAGAACCAAGAGAAGGAAGCATTACAATAGATGATGTAGATATCTCCAAGATAGGGCTACATGACCTGAGATCCAGGCTGAGCATCATTCCTCAAGACCCCACCATGTTTGAGGGAACAGTTAGAGGAAACCTCGACCCATTAGCGCAACATTGTGACACAGAAATATGGGAGGTAAAGTTTTCCAATCCTACTGCAGATTTCAATAAAGTTGATGCAGCATCATGATTAGAAGACCATAACCTAAACCTTTAAAACATCATTAATGTAGCTACTTTTATCATTTTTCAGGCTCTAGATAAATGTCAACTAGGTGATATAATTCGTGAGAAAGAAGAGAAACTGGAATCGGCAGGTCAGAAATTTTGATCTTTACTGTTATTCCTCAGTTAGAAAGTTGAGGTTCTTGCAAATTACTAACATGTTTTGCAGTGGTTGAGAATGGAGAAAACTGGAGTGTGGGACAGAGGCAACTATTCTGTCTTGGGAGAGCTCTGCTAAAGAAAAGCAGCATACTTGTTCTCGATGAAGCAACAGCATCTATTGATTCTGCAACTGATGGAATATTACAGAAGATCATCAGCCAAGAATTCAACGATCGTACCATTGTCACAATTGCTCACAGAATTCACACAGTTATAGATAGCGACTTTGTCTTGGTCCTAAGTGATGGTAAGAGTCACAAATCATTCCCCCAGAGAATGTAAAGTGAGTTATCAATTTCATTCTGATGGTAAATGATGAATCTAAGAACTCAAATCTTTAATTTGAACAGGGAGAATTGCAGAGTACGACTCACCAGCGAGGCTACTTGAAAGAGAAAACTCTTTCTTTTCGAAGCTCATAAGGGAGTACTCCAAGAGATCACAAAGTTGCAACAACCTGGCAAAGTTAGAAAAGAATTAACCCGTGTCTTCTCAATAAGTGTTACGTGGAAACAGTCTCAGCATCATTTCGTGAAATGGATGATTTCTCAGCCAAGATACAATGGAAAGTCAACTGCGACAAAGGAGTGTTTTGCATCAATGGCAGGAGATAACACAGAAAGCTCTCTTCTTTCTGCTTTTGCATGAGCTGTTCACTGAAAGATCAGAAGATGGAGAAATATTTAGAATCCTCATAAAAGCATGCGATATACGTAATATAAAAAAATAAATAAATAAATTGTATTACTGATAGCTATAAACAGTACTGTATCAACAAGTTTTCTGTAATCAAATATTTTTTGTAGACAATCACCAAGGAGCCAAAAAGGAATCTCCTCAAGACTCCCACATGCAAAAATTGGAAGTTCTTATTTCTCCTTTGTAACTCCAAATGTTGGCATTTACTTCTGTGTTGAGTGACAACTGCATGAGGACTCCAAGTGAAGTAGTTTGGGACCGTGCACACACCCAGCACAGTGGTCTATTTCCCTTAATAGATGATAGTTGGTCTGCCTTTCTGGGAATTATCCCCTGTCGGTCAAAAAAAAAAAAAAGGTATTGACTGACTAATCACAAACTGCCACATTGCACTGAGCATACGGTTTAAGGTCCATCCATGATTGGCTGGTAAGAATTGGTTGATCTGACCCAAATATGTATTTGTCTTGTATAGCGTAATTTAATTAACTCAGATAATTTATTGCAATGAAATTTATTAAATGAAACATTGAAACCTAAACTGGACAAAAGGTTTTTCGTAGTTTGTTCGGACGGATGACCTAATCGACTATGTCAATCTGAAGAATTGATGATGGTTCTCGAAAGAGTCTTGTAGACAGGAGACAACAAGGATGAGCGAAATGAATACAAGGAGGATTGGAGGAAGGAATAGTGTAGAGTCCATTTTCACAAGGGCCCATATATATCACTTGATTGGTGATGTCCACTATCTGAAAGACATCAGGTTTAAAGATGACTGTACGATTATTTTCTTTGGTAAAGAGATATATAGAAACAAGATGAGCATTTATATTGGGAACATGAAGAAGATTTGATATTGAAAAGGGCGAGCACGGGTATGGAGAGTACCAACATCGGTTCGAGATATAGAGAGATAATTACCATTACCAACAGTGACAGTATATGTGCCTTGATATGGTGAGAAGTTTTGAAGCCTTGAAGGATCATAAGTAACATGCATCATTCGCATCCGTGTCAAGGTGTCAATCATCTGAATTGCTGGTCGGAAAAGATGTGTGAAATGCCGTAGGAGCAGAACATGTTGGTTGAGGCAACGCTTCATCAAATCGATATCAACACTTCCGAGCACCGTGGCCCGACTTGTCACAGCATTTTTTATTTTTTAGAAATTCCTTTTTATTCGGCAATTGATAGATAATCGACCAGATGTGTTGCGACCGGAGTCACCAGCAGAAGAACCACGACCAGATAGATCGACCACCACAATTTGACCATGGAGAATTGCGACCACTGCGAGCAAAATTACCGCGACCACACCCATGACCACGAGATGTATAAAGAATCTGATGAGAATCCACTGGTTTAGAATCATTGATAGAAAGAGAGTGTTCAAGCTGAAGATTGAGTTCCTCAGAGAGAAGAAGCGAGGACATTTCAGCAAGCGTGAGCATGGTCGAACACATTCTAATAGTTTGTGTAAAAGCATTATACTCAGCTGGGAGACCACATAAGATACTTTAAATAACATCACGATCAAATATAGGCTCTGTAGCATGATTTCGATCGGAGACAATTGAGTGATTATCGTCAAGATATGTTTGAATTGACGAAGACCCTTTGCGAAGATTAAAGAGGCGATCCTTAAGATGAAAAATCCTAGAAGCAGAGGAACCACAATATCGAATAGACAACGCAGACCATATCTCGGCTGCAGTTTTAAGATGACGAACATGTTTTTGAACACCGGGGGTGATAACAGCGAGAAGACACGCACGGAGTTGTGAATCGATCATTGTCCAACGATTAAAATAAGGATTTTTAGTGACATGATCGATCGGATTTTTCTTTTTAGCCGGAAGAATTGCAGGTGGCGCTAGGTGGCACTGGGAAAGTGCCATCAAGAAAGGAGAATAGACAATTTGCTGTGGTGGTGATAGAGACATTGGCTTGCCAAGAAGAAAAATTTTTGTCAACTAATTTGTCGAGGACAAGAGAGTGAAGATGTCGAAGAAGAAACTTGAGGCCGGTGGGAAGATTGGCCAATGTTTCATCGTGGACGAAGAAAGAAGAAGAAGAAGCCGCCATTGATGAACGACGAGAAGAAAGATAAATTTAGATTTTTATAATTTAGCCCTGATTACCATGAAAAATAATGATAGATCATAATAGATTTATAATGTTTAGAAGTACATATGAAGATATATATAGGAAATATAATTGAGCATTCCTACTAGAATTAGAATCTATTAGAACCTATTCTTATTTGGATTAGGATATTACATCTACGACAAATTGCAGAAATAGTCCTTCAACTCAAGATTGTTCAATTTTGGTCCTTGTTTTGGAAAAATTAAGCGCAATTAATTCTAAAATCTAATTTTGATCCAATTAAATTTGAAATAAAAATAAACATGCATGGTACTTGCTAATAAAGGGGCAAAAAGTATCAGATTCACTCATTTTCTCCGTTTTTAAAGTTATTTTTCTT
>JAOTQG010044297.1:0-14884 GCA_025631175.1 Iris virginica
CCCCCCCCCCCCCGGAAAACCTGGATCTCCAATTCTCCCTCCAAAACATATAGGATCATTCGGTCCTGAAGGCAGAAGACAAATTATATGAACCTTTAGTTTGAGTTCATGTTTTAATTTTAATGATTAGATGAGGAAGATGATAAATATTACGTTACAAACTTGATGTACAAATAGATTTCAAGCAAATCAAGAATGTGAGAAAGCCCAGGAGCCTTAATTGGCAGTGACTTTAGGCCTCAAGCAGCATTTAGTGCTTAACATTTTTGGTTTTTTTGGGAAATATATATGAATCTACAGTTATGCATTTGAACAAATATTCCATGCCCCGTGAAGTGAATGCAGGAGCCACTTCTGGTTAACTAGTCTTTAGATTGCTGTCTTGATAAACTACGGAGGACAAAACGCTAGGAAATGCAAAACTCCTTGCAGATACTCAAGAATTGCAGACAACACGGTTTTGGCGTTTGTTGGAAATAGGTTCTTGGGTGAATTATAATCTGTCCTATCACGAGGTTCGTATCACCATTCATTATCAATTGTGTTCTATTTTGACTCTCGTGTGCGTCTCACTTACTATTCTACTAAATATGAAGAGGGAGGGGACCGGTGAATACGATTGTGTCGAGCACCTACCAGTGATGGGTGAGTTCTCAGATTCAAACTCGAGACCTCCCTTAAGTGAATCCAAGTCACTTACCACTTGAACCAATCCCCGTTGGTAAGGCAAGAATGCTGATGAAGCAAATGGGAATGTGTTATGTATTCCAGGACCGGAATGGAACCAAAATGGAAACGGGAAAATATAATAACTGAAGGGGAATATGATTGGCGATCCGATCCCTCTCTCAGTTTCAGTCTCAGTGTCAGCCATCACTCACTAGTAGTAGTAGACTGACTATATATATTTGGCGTCCGAGACGCATGATGGCCTGCACCGAAATACAGCCCATTTTACAAAAATGCGCGTCCCTTTCCCACATCAAACAACTCCAAGCTTACCTCATATCCACCGGCCTTTTCAAGTCCCATCCCTTCTCCCGCTCTAAATTCCTCGATTTCTGCGCCACCTCCTCCGCCGGCAGCCTCCCTTACGCCACCGACGTATTCCGGCATATCCCCTTCCCCGCCACCAATGACTGGAACGCCATCATTCGCGGCCTCGCTCAAAGCAACCACCCCTCAACCGCCCTCCTTTGGTACATCACCATGTCACGTGCCTTTTGCAAGCCCGACGCCCTCACGTGTTCCTTTGCCCTCAAGGCCTGCGCACGTGCGTTGGCTGGCATTGAGGCTACGCAGATTCACTCTCAGGTGGTTCGGTTCGGGTTTGACGTCGACGTCTCGTTACAGACGACATTGTTGGATGTGTACGCGAAATGGGGCGATTTGGATGGCGCCTGCAAGGTGTTTGATAATATGGCGGTTAGAGATGTAGCAAGTTGTAACGCAATGATTGCTGGTTTGGCTCAGGGGAGTCGACCCAGTGAAGCTTTAGAGCTCTTCAAGAGAATGCGAGAGGAGGGTTTAAAGCCGAACGAAATCACGGTTCTTGGCGCTCTCTCTGCGTGTGCACAGTTAGGTGCGATAAGAGAGGGTGAGAAATTGTATGAGTATATTAGAGAAGATAATCTTGATGGTAATGCACAAGTTTGTAATGTAGTTATCGACATGTTTGGGAAATGTGGGTTTGTTGATAAAGCTTGTACGGTTTTCGACAGTATGAAGTGTAGGAAAAACCTTGTTACTTGGAATACCATGATTATGGTTTTGGGCATGAATGGGGATGGGGTTAAAGCACTTGAGCTTTTTGAACAAATGGGTCGGGATGGATTTGTTCCCGATAGTGTGAGCTATCTTTCAGCTATTTGCGCATGTAATCATGCCGGTATGGTGGAAGATGGGGTTAGGTTGTTTGAAACAATGGGACAGCATGGAGTTAGTCCTAATATCAAGCATTATGGCAGTGTTGTTGATTTATTGGGCAGAGCTGGACGGCTTGAGGCAGCTTTGGATATTATTGATTCGATACCCATAGTACCTGATGGGGTGGTTTGGCAGACTTTGCTTGGGGCATGTAAAACATATGGGGATGTGGATATGGGGGAGAAGGCATCAAGGAAGCTTGCGGAGATGGGTTCACATACTGATGGAGATTTCGTGTTATTGTCAAATATTTATGCGGCTCAAGAGAGATGGAAAGATGTGAGGAGGGTGAGGAAGGCAATGAAGGATAGAGATGTAAAGAAAGTTCCGGGGTTTAGCTACATTGAAGGTGATGGTGTTATGCACAAGTTCCTAAATGGGGATCAGAGCCATTCAAAAGAGATTTATAGGAAGTTGGATGAGATTAGGTGTAGGATTTCAGAGCATGGTTATGTTGCTGAAACTAATTATGTGTTGCATGATGTTGGGCAAGAGGAGAAAGAAAATGCACTGAGTTATCATAGTGAGAAGTTGGCAGTGGCTTATGGTTTGATCACTACGAGCGAAGGGACTGCAATTCAAGTGAACAAGAATCTTAGGATATGTGGTGATTGTCATGTTGTGATAAAGCTTGTTTCAAAGGTTTACAATCGGGAGATCATTGTGAGGGATCGAACTCGATTTCATAGGTTTAGAGGAGGAACTTGTTCTTGTAAGGATTATTGGTGATTTCAACCCTTTCCCCCCCCCCCCCCCCTTTTTTTCTTACGAATAGTAGGCAAGTTGTGGGCTGTTACTGGGATACTACATCATTTTTATCTCTACGTAATGAAACAAGCATCAGCATGCTTTTTGCGTACCACGTAGCAAACTGTGCTAATTTGCTTTTTAAGTTGGGTTTGGCCGCAAAAAAGTGTTCATTTCCTATGTATCGTCCTGAACGAGTCTATTGCCACGTAGAAAAATCCTGGGCTAAAATGCCGTCCACCCCTCGGTAGCTTTTTTGATCTCTTTTTCATACAGATCCGCTCCCCAAGCCTTTTTATGATATTTTTATTTTTTGACTAGCACTTTTTTTCGTACAATCTCCTCGTTCTTTTTCCCCGTCCTCGTCCTTCCAGAAAGTCTCAGCTCCTCGGATTTGTCTGACTTCCCAATATGGTTCCAGTTTTGGGGCTTGGACGTGATGTGCCCATTGCTTGATAACTGGAAGGCAAAAGCTTCTCCATAGAAAACAATTTCATGTATCTTTCTTCTTAGTTGAGTTTCAATAGATTTCTTAGTTTCTGTTTAGATTTGATGCGCACATTTTTTCGAGTTTTTCCTCCATAGTGGTAAAGATCCATTCCATTTGCTTAAGGGTCACAGTCACAGGTTCGTTCGGGGTTAGAGATTATAGGGGTTGGAGTTTTGTTTTCAACTTCGCAATTTCTTAATTTCATTCTCGATTGTCGCAGACTTAGGTATTATCGCTTGTGGGAGCACATAATTTTCATTTTTTGACAACCATATAATTTTATTAAGTAAATTAAAAAAAAATCCATTTTTCAATTGTACTCCTTAAAGATGAAAGAATTTTTATTCTTATTTTTGAAAATTTTGATTTATGTAATTATTTTGTGAGGGTACATACATATTTATTCCTTTTAATTATATACAAAATTTAGAAATTTATCCTTACTAATTTTTTTTTTATTTTTTTTAAAGCTGAGTAGGGACTGAATTGACGTCCCCCTACGGGCCCATTCATAGGTCCGCCACTGCAGCAGCAGTGATGAACATCTTTACATATTCACCTCAAATTATGTATTTAATTGATCAAACCGTATTTGATGACAGTATATATGTACCTATGATCTTGTAATTTTTTTTTTTCTCGAGGTGGTTATTTAGCGGTTGAAAAAACGAAATTAGTGTATCCACAAGGGAGGTACAGGTCACGGGTTCAATTTACAATGATATGTGCTAATTAGTTTTGTGTTGTTGCCTGGAGTCGGAGGGGCGGTAATTTAGCGGTCAAAAAGGAGGAAGTTAATGTCTCCGTAAGGGAGGAGTGCTTAGACACTCATTTGTTCATGTAGTGCCTTAATGCACATAAACGTTATAAAAAATGGAAATAACATAATTATTAATGCACATAAAGGTTATATGTGCATAATTTATAACCGTTATATGTATTATGACACTCCTAACACGAAGTACCTAAACACTCCGTATAATTTTCGGCAAAGGGAGGCCAAGGTTAAAGGTTCTCTCAATTATGAAGGGACCATACATATATGTTATGAATCTTGTTTATGTTGGGTCAAAATCCATCCAACTCTAACTAATTAATGGAAACAAGATAGGATTTTTTTAGTATTTGCTATCTCTTTCCGAGATTCTAATAAGTTTTCTCGGAGGTGCATATAATAGCGGCGGCTAACCAATTTGAACCTTTTCTCTCTCTGCAACAGCCTCCACATTTCTCCCATTTTGGCATTGACCCACCTAGTTATCCATTACAACAAATTAACAATAATGTTAACTAACTCGAATTAAACTCCGAACAGCGAATATACTACTTATTGTACCAAGCTAGTAATTAAGTAACAACGGTAATTAGTTAAAACCTAATTAATAAGACCGCTAATATTACTTAATTCGGGTAAAAGAAGGTAGCACAGTTGTGGACAAAAGTTTATCTTTCATTATCATAATTATTAGAGGCCTCAAAAGTTCAAAAAAAAAAAAAAAATTAAATAGTTTTGTACAATATTTTTCTTTATTTATCAAGCAGGCTAGCTATTGTTTGCATTTGTTCTTCGTAGCTTTAAGTGGGTTGTTGGCTTGTGGCATGTCTCATGTGATGTTCCACGCTTATATCCAGCTGAGAATTACCAGCTAAATGTGTAAAAAATTATCATTAAAAATGGAATTGAATTCGAGATACTGTTCAAATATCCTTTAAAAAATAAATTATGATAGACCTGTCGAAATTAAGGCTTGGGTCAAGAGCGCGATGTACAATGATTTTTGGTGATTTACAATCTATATTATATGAATCAGTTGTTCACGTTGGCATTTTCACTATTGATGAACAGTACACATAAATTTTGAAAAAAGTACAAATCAAGCCAAAGTCATGGACGTCATTGACGACAAAAATCAGCACAAGTTAGATTAGAAACACATACCCAAGGAAAAGACGTCATTATGCTACCAGTAATCCTCCTATTCAATTTTTTCCTTTTAATTTGTTGTTTTTTAAATGGTAATAATATTTTAAAATTTTTCTTTAACTTTATGTGAAAAAATTAACACCATGTCTCGGACATGAATTATTACTATTGTTCATAATATGAAACAAAGTGATATTTGATGATTTTTATTTTTTTGTAAAAAGATGAGTTTATCCTCAGACCTCCTCTTCACAATCACCATTATCAGCTCTAGTTTCTCGTTGGGCCGTCAATGAAATCGAATCTAATTTGGTAATCAGTAATGGAATTTGGTTATGAAAATTGAAAAAGACGGGAAGAAAAGAAAGAGAGAGAGAGAGAGAGTTGTGTATTTATATCCCAGTTTAACCAATAAAAGAGAGAAATACACGTGTAATGAACTAACTCTCACTTAACAGGAACTAACAAAACTAACGGAAAGGACTAACTTGCACACTGTCTTCAACGTTTACTGTGGGTATGAACAGTAGTTTTTTTTATGAGCTCAAGTTACAAATCAATCATGACTAGCTTAGCTGAGGAAATTGGAACAACATTCCAGAAAGAATGAGTTCAACCAATACCGTCTATAGTAAAAATGATCTCAACCATGAACAATAAAATTTTTAAAATTAATCTGTCAGTCATCCATTAAAAATGATTCGATCCATTAATCTTACAATCTAAGTCAAAAGTAAAACAATCATGTTAACCGTTGATTTTAGTACCGATTCAAGTAAAAAATACATCTCATCCATCCATCCTCCCTCAAATTTTTTACTTCCACCGCCAGATACCTTCTCCCCCTTTCTCCATTTTTGAATTTTAATTTTAAAAAAAATGAAATCACGTGCCATGAAACACGAGCTTAAATACAATCTAAAATGAGACGGTATTGTCAAAATGAAACCACATATTCCAAGTCTGCAGAATTAGAGAGATGAAACTCCAAGTTTTAATACAACAATGCTAATAATCAGCATTGGCAAACCAATTAAACTCCGGGAAGACTGAACAATAAAGAACAGACAAAAGTTACAATGGTTAGCTACCTAAAGCAAAACCAACAAAAGTGGGGACAATCAACGGAAAAAAAAAAAAAAAAAAAAGGTAGGAAAAGAATCAAGAATTTAATTTTGAGAAACAGAAATCAAAGGATGATTCTAACGCAATTCTCCAATAGTGGCACCACCTCCACGAAACCCGAAAAAAGAAAATATTCCTACAAATGCATTTAAATGGTACAGAGTTATGGGGAGGAAGCAATCAATCTTTAACCAGTCTCGCCTCAAAACCTCCTTCGGGTCGCTTTACAAGCCTGTATGGCATGTGTGTTCCCAGAAGTTTGTCCCAAATAGGGAAGAAAGGCTGAGAATAGTTGTACTTCAAGCCTTGGAGTTGATGATGAACGTCATGATAAGCAGTATTGTTTTGGAAAAACAGATGGAACATGTTACCAGGCAGCCAAAGTCCAGAGTGATCATCGACAGTTTTAACAACAGCAAAGCAGAAGAATATCACAGAAGTCCTCGCATTCATTCCTGAGACGAGGAAAGAGATAGCACCACCTAATGTGTCTAGCAGGAGTCCCTCGAGTGGGTGATTGTAAAGGGCCCCAATAGCATAGGGGACAACCAACTTGTGATGTTGGGAGTGAATTTTGCGGTACAGAAACTTGTTCTGGTGCATGTAACGATGCACAAAGTACTGCCATGTGTCCATGACCAGCATTGCAACAATAATCTGCACAAGTTGGACGAGGAGGGATGGCTGAATCATAATCCCAGATGAACTTTTATCTGAAGTCAACTGCAGCAGAAAGCCATAGAGGTTACGACACACACACATAAATGGAAACTTAGAAGAGTTGTGTTCATATATGCAATCACAGATAAGACTTGTATTTGAACCAACAAACATTTTCAGACAAGCCATTTGACTAATATAAAGAAGAAAGAGAGAAAAAACTGGTCAACTTATGTATGGGTCCAGAAAAATGTGGACACAAGCCTACCTTTGTATTCCCTGAAAGGTAAGTTTTCAAAGTGGAAATTTATTTTAACCACCTGAAAAGCGAATAATAGACTCTAATTTAGGATGGGAGGGAGTAACTTGTAAGTATCAATATCTTGGTTATATGCTACTGCATGAATTATCATTATAATAGACATTTAAAGATCAAACTATTGCTAAAGAAACCCATTACAATTTACACAGCAACAAAATAAGAACACAAAAGGCAGTACTTCTGAATTGTAGTTTATTCACATTATTGGCGTTAAATCTTAAACAACTCTTTAAGTAAACGCCAACATTTTACAATTGTAAAACAATCAAGAAAATATAGTTAAAACAAAAGGCAGTTATTTAAGTGAACGAACAAAAAACCATACTGAAATTAACAAAATAAATCTTAGGGAAATAACACAGCCTAGAGCAAGGATGGATTTTCAAAGTTGAAGCCTTTATTATCATCTACAGACACAGACTCCAAAATTGCTAGGTTCATACTCCTTACAGAGAAATTCGTACAAACAACCCCCAAGAAAATGAGGGGATGAAATCACCTCTCCCACTCTCTGACCACTCCATTTACCACTACTCACATAATGGTAGGTCCCCCTGTTATCGGGTCCCACCAATATGCGAGTGGTGGCACACAGAGTGGGACAGAGGATTTGAATCCGAAAATGAGTGCATGGAATAGAAACGCACTGGAAAGGTTTAGGATGGTTGAAGTTCAATACTTGCCTGTAAAATATAACTACTATTAAAAGCAAAGTAGGCTTACTTTCTGCAGGAGAGAGAAGTTGACCAGGGGCACATCCTAAGAATCGGAAAAGGAAGAAAGTGATGCTGCTGATATTACAATTATGCCAGCAGGCAAATGCTTTAGAGTGTACAAAAGTGTAATGCTTCTTTCAAGTGTGTACATTTTAGGGGTGAGATGAGTGGTGGTCGATGGGCATCAGGAAGCACTGGATTCTTCGCACACAAAAGAACAAGCTAAGCAAACTAGAAGGATGCGTACTCTCTATCTTCATGTGTGCAATCTTTTTACTTTTTTTCTAATTTTTAATGCGAGGCAAGGTTTGTCGATAGGGAATTGGAGAAAATGCATAGAGGTAATAGGCTTAATTGCCTTGCATTAGCCCTGTTAGACTTTAATGGGATTGGGTCTAATCCTATAAAGTATTCTGCATTCTTTAAATGACATGAGTTCCTTTGGTCTCCACGTAGTTTTTTGTGGAGGTCAACTAATGGAAGACGGCCTATGAAATCGACAGTCAACAAATAGCCTTTTGTCCTCAAAGAAGCTTCCCTTGTTACTATCCAAATGGTTTAGGCTAAAAGTTGGCCTTCTCTAGAAATCACTACTCTCTATCTCAGCAATACAAGAACACTACAGCACCCAATGAGCAAATTGATGGCTCAACTTAACAACTTGGATCCGACCATCAAGAAAGCATGAACCCACAAGTTTCATGGCAAAATGGGGAAGAGTGTTCCACCGACTCCAGCACTTCCATAACATAGGTCCTTGGAGAATATCAATGTCTAGACATCAGAGAAATTCCCAAGGAGTTGACCTCGCAAGGTTTTGAAGAACAAAGGTAGAAACCTTGTTTAGGAATCACTTGGATCAATACAAATTATCCATTGGTAGCAAAAAAAACAAAAAAAAAGTAAGTAATGAGTAATGACTACAAGGAATCAATATACTTTATTTTGGTCACATTATCAATCCTCGAGACATATCCGGATAAGAGATTTTGGAAAACACATCACACGCCCAATTTGTCAATTAGTAATTTGTAACTGGGTGAATAACTATTCTAACCAACATACTTTGCTTAAGGGTCCTATTAAACCATCATACTCTCTACAAGCATGAAAAAACCTTGTACTTTTTACAGGGACTTCAAAAAGCCATTTTCGTTAATTCTCAGTCGAAAAATTAACGGAACTAATGACATGGCAGTCCAATTGGATAATTATTACACGTGTAATTTCCAAAATTTTAGGGACCTAAATAAAAATAAATAAAAGAAAATCAAAATAAAAAAAACTTAAATATGAAACAGCAAACCAAATTCTTTTCTTAACCATACTACTTCTCGGACAGACACAGCGAAAATTGAACTCTTGCAGAGTTTCGGCGAGTTAATTCCCCCTCCCCCTCTTTTGAACGGACGAACCCTAACTCATGATTTGTGGATTCTGATTTATGGGGGAAAGGCTTCTGCCAATCATGTAATATTTTGTTAATCAAAGGGGTCATTTAGGATTTCTGGTGTATTATTATCAATGTTTAAATTTTTTGATTTTATAAGGATTGTGTAATCTTTATTTAGGTGGATAGCCATGTCATCAGCTCCGTTAATTTTTTGGTTGAGAATTAACGAAATTGGCCTTTTTAACACCCTACAAAGGGTACATGGTTTTTTCATGCTTTTCGAGAGTATAATGGTATAATAGGACTCTTTAGCAAAGTACGTTGGTTAGATTAGTTATTATTCATAAATAACCCAATGCCCGAATTCTACCGTCTTCATTTGCACCAATAACCAGAAGCACTCACACAGTCTTACTCATAGCACTCTTTCCCTACTCAGATAGTCAAACTACAAGTTGGCTAAGCTCAAACATTTCCGTACGTTGATAGTTCCAGAAATTAATTACTTTACGGAAACACATAGAAGCGAAAAGCAAATTACAATAACAGCCAACAAAATATGGTAATTCAGATTATGAGGAAATAATAGCTTATTGCCATGTGATTGAGCTATTTATCTTTTGCCATTTCGTCCAGGAGCAGTATGCGAACAACATTAACTTAGGATGCGCTCACTTATCCCCTTTTGTCTCTTCATTACATTACAACTTTCCACTCTTATCTTTCCTCTCTCATTGGTCCCACCACTTTCTCTCTAGCTCTCTCTTACCTTTTAAATCCAATCATTACCAAAACCACAAACAACTAACCGAACCACATAAGTGAGCAGGTCCTTAATCAACACGATGCACATTCTGGTTGGAATACCACCTCGACCGTCTCAAACCCCTGTTTGGGACAACATCGGTTCTATTCTACTATAGTAGTTTAATGCACTCCAGATTGTTTGGGAAAGATACCAGACGGGTTCCTTTAAAGAAATCTTACTTGCCTAATTAAAAAATATCACAACAGTAAGTCGTGTAATTTTGAAGACAAAAAAAAAAGTGTGTTTCGGGTTATGACTTAGTTTATTATCATACAGTTCTCTATGAGGAATGGTAGATTTTATGCTCCGGTGATCTCAGCGGGTGATAGAAGTTGAACTGGTACATTATTATTTTGATTTTCCCTCTGATCATCTGTCTATCATGAAGAAACAAGGAAGACTTACAACTTTTCACAGCCACTGAGGTTTGAACCATGCTTTCCTGCTTCACATGGTGTTTCTTACCAACTATGTTTCAACAAAAGATAAATACGCTTCTACATTTATTTTCAAAGGACACATGAAATCTTATACATGTCCAAAGCCATGAACTCTAACTAATGGAAATTAGGTCTTGCTATCTCTTTCCACCTCTAAATTTTTGAAGAGGTGCGAAAGTTAACCAACAAACTTGAATCCTTCCTCTGTCAACAGACTCACATGGGTTTATCCATTTTCTCATTGGCATGATTTAATCCTCACTGCAACAACATTAAGTAACTCGAGTAAAATTCCAAGTAGCGGATATTACAAGCCCAAGTAAGAAATGTTAAATCCTGATACGACTACTTATATAGTAGTCCCACAAGCAACAACGGTTTACTCTTTCCCAGCACTATCTAATGCATTATTAAAACAGATGATGCATATGGCACGTTAGACTCTCGTAGTGGCTTTGGACTCCCCCCACTATACTCTAGTAGCTTACGGCTAACCCATTAATGTTAGAATTTGGGCAAACGCAAAGTTGATTGAGTTGCATCGCATGTGTTGCATCTACTAGCGATAATCATGTGATTTAGAATCCTCGTGTGAAGTCCTACCAAAATGAGATTTTCATCCACCATTCAATTGAATCTGCAACTTCACAATGTCACTCTTCTTGTCGTTTTTTTTCCTTTGAGAGGATTTCTGCTAAATGCCTCTTCAGGCCTAGCTGGCATAATACCCAAAGTATAAATCTAAGGCCCTCTTACACACAGCAATACTCCAAGAATCACCTAAACCCCGTATTTGTGCCTCCCACTCCATAAGAAAAAAGTACGTGAAATGAGATAATGCAATCACACTAAACAATCGCTAGCACTATTGAACTACGAGATATTCTTCTTTCGATTCTGATATTCATCCTGCGTTTAAAATCTCAAAGTTGGGGACATGAATATGCAAAGTCCTAATCAACCACATCAAACTAAAATCTTCAAACTTAAAGTGCAAGCATAGGAGTACTACGATTCGCAAGTTATAGCCTGATAACCAAACACTCAGTTCACACACATTCAGCCACAAACACCTTGGTACATTAGCTATTTCTAAGTCCTTACTCAGTTATGAAGAAAGCAGCAAAGACACAGGCGTCCCTTGTTAACATTAATGTTACCAACTCAAGCCTTTCGAAATGCTATCCCTAATATTTTTAATATAATGCCTGCAATGAAAAATGTACATAACAAATACTCCATATATAACATGTTTCAAGCTGCATCTCCACCAGTGTTGGGGGGAGGGGGGGAGGTTAACCCTCAAATTTGCAAAGACATTAGTGCATGTGCAACTCCTATAACCGCTCAACACAATTTGCTTCCACATATTGACAGACATTACATTACAAAAAATCATATTCTCTATTCCAAAATGACTTTCCATTTTGACTATTTTTTGTCAGCAAACAGCATAATTAATCTTTGACCAAATATATATACAAATTTACTTTCTCTTTTGAATATATAAGAGTTGTTAATGATGGTTTACTTAATATTTTCACAATAGCTAAAACTTTAGACTCTAACGTTTTTAGGCGTATATTGTTAACCACCTCTAACTCATCTGTTCACCTACATTTTCATCTCATGCATTGTACTGGCCTACTCACCTTGACTATAAACAAAAATGCACAACAATCCAAAGTATAAGTTAGCAACAAAAAAAACCACTTAGATGAACACCAGAAACAGTTGTGAAACTTGCATTTGTATCCTCAAGTCATCAGTTAACCTACATTTAACTTATAGATTACGAGTTGTAGCAATGAAAAAAGCTAGTACTAAATCAGAGGGAGAGGATTACCATGAAGAGGGCCTGAGCAACGGTTGCTTGGACAAGCTGTTGGAGCAGCACGCCCTTGACAACAGAGCCCAACGGCACAACGTTCTTCTCGTCTTCTTCCTTACGGGTATGAAGGCGGTAATTATCTAAGGGAGGCAACAACTGATAAACCCCGGCGTACAACCAGTACACCGCAATTGGTGCAAATGTTCCCATCACTTCATCACTTACATACCCTTCCCAAAACACCTTCATTCCTCCTCCTCCTATTATTTACTTCCTATTTACCCTTCTCCCCAAACTCCCCAATCCAAAATTCCGATTTACTATATAATTCAGCTCCAAATTCCAATCAAAACTTTACATTTCCGGATCCATATTCATAGTATGATTACAATCCAAATGTATATGCCCCTGTCACGAAATAACAAAATGTAAATCAAGAAAATTCAGTTGCAGAAGTTTGAATTAACGAATGGAAATTGAAATGTGGGGGACTTACGTAGAAGGAGGTTGACGAGAAGAGTGGGGAGAGGACTCTCTTGGGAAAATCGTCGTCAATCGGATCTATCTAGGGCATATACAGAATCACTCCTATTATTAGGGATTTGGAGAGTGATACTTTTATGGGGGAAAGAGGGGTTTGATTTAATGACAGTTGTGAGATTCCGACAGTTGAATCTGATTTTCTTTTGAGATGACGGCGACCCCTCTATTTCCGTTCTCTTTTTTCTTTTCTCTTCTTCTTTTTGAGCAATGCTACAGCAACCGGAAAAATCAACCGAAAATTCAACCGCACGCATTGCGGACTTGTACCTTTACACCAAGGTACAAGTCCGCAATGCGTGCGGTTGATTTTCCGATTGATTTTTCCGGTTGATTAAGTGTTTTCCCTTCTTTTTTGCTTAATTAGAGTACTTATTTTATTTATATTCTCTTTTTTTTGGAATATTATTTTGGATTTTATATATCACCAGATATATCCGTGAGATGTATTTATTAATCAAATATATTTTTAAAAATTTATAAAAATATGAAGAAAAAATTGGGTGAATTATAAATGAATTTAATTTTTCAATTAAAAAAAACATGTAAAACAGAGTAATTAACATGCATCAGTTGCTCTTTTCTATACTACAGTTAGCACCGGTATAGAAACGATTTTTGGATATTAACTTGATAAAAAATTATATGATGTTCAAATTTTTGCAAAATAGGAATATTTGTTCATTTACTTAACAAATTTTGTAACTCAATTTTACTCTTAATTCTATTTTGAAATTTTAATTGTTACAAGGCGACTTAAGGCTTATCCTTACTAAGAACTTCTTGTTTTACACATTTTCAATGCATTTCAGTTTTCAAACTTAAACTTCATTAGGAAAGAAATGGAATAAATTTTCACAAAATTTCTTTGATCACCAATAAGAACACAACAAGGAGTCACTTAGTTTAGATGCGTGGAAACGACACCGGGACGAAAATTATCTTCATTTCTACTAATAGTTGCCGGCGAAAATGGAGTTATCGCTCACCTTAATTCATCTTCTTCGACCGATGTGTCTTTCTCCCGACGAAAATTCTAACCTTTTTCATTTTTGTCCAAAAATTGAAGACATGGCAATGTTGTTTTGTTAAATGAAATATTTCCTAAAAAGTAGTACTGTCGTTGTGTTTTTATTTTTTTCAAAAAATATAATAATAATAACACAACACAATGGCGGGCTAACGCTTATCAGTGCATTTTCCATATTAGAGACTAGAGAGGAACACAGAACAAAGTGGCAGAGTAGAGGGATCACACTTCGAAGACTTGAATCGTGATTGACGATGACTCGCACCGTTATCTTGTGCCTTAGGTACTCTTCTCTCCTCTCTCCTAATTAGATTTATTTTCGGAAAGAAATGAAGGAAAATCTTAAAATTCCCTAATTTAATTTTTATTTTTTCTTACTAGTTGTTTTTCCTAAAATGTTAATTGACATAATTGTCCTAAATTATTGATTGATTGAATTTTTATTTTTTTTCCTAATTTCTAATTTTCTTTAATTTATGATTTGTCCTAATTTTAAAATTATTTTGAATATTTTTTTTGTGATTATGTGATTTGCCCTATTTTTTGCAAAGAATTATCCTCTCTAGTACACTGAGCAATCAAATTGAGAAAATTATGATCCCAAACCTGATATGAGTCATGCCCAATTTAACGGTCAGATTATGAATCTCACATTTCATTACATTTGAATATCACTACATCTTACATAATACATATATTTTAATCATTACACCCAAATATCATCAAATATCATATATCAATATCAAATACTTTTCATATATTACCCCTACATCTATACACTCTCACAAATCAACTCAAACCTTTCACATCATATTCTCTCTCCTCTCTTCTCAATTTTCTACTCACATTCAAACATTTCACATCACATTCTCTCTCCTCACATCACATTCAAATCTTTCACATCAAGGGCAATTTAGTCTTTTATTTTATAA
>JAOTQG010044408.1:0-14883 GCA_025631175.1 Iris virginica
AATTATAGTTTATGTTAAAAAAATTATCACTTTTAAATATTATCGTGTTCGAGAATACCTCGTGCCCGAGCCGTGCCTTCGGGCACGGACATTTACTAGTGTATATATATATAATCTACCGAGGTAGCAATTCAGATGAAAATTACAAATAATTTGCGAACTCTGCAAATCACGGTGAATTACAATTGATATTACTTGGATCATCGTCAAATTTGATGAATCATAATGTTATTTTTTACTAACACAGTGATCCATCAAATTTAATTTGATATCACAATGATTCGTTGATATTGATGAATTATAAATAATTTTTGATGGATCAAATTTGATATCAATTATAATAGTGATTCGCAAAATTTATTAATCATTTAGATTTTTAGTTAAATAAGTGGTAGAACTATAACCATAGAATTATAACACTAGAGGTTCTAGAACCTGGATTGAAATATCACTTGAATGTGTGGATGTCAATTGTCAAATATAACCTTTATGGGTTTTGCTCGCTTCAATTACGAGTGGAATATATAAGACGTTACTTTTGGTGAGGAGATAGTCAGAAATATTTACATGCACTATGCAGTGCATATAACCAAATAATGGTCACTTGGTCAGCATGGTACTCCCTTGGTTTCATTTCAATATTTTCTCCTCATAATATGTCGCTATTCTGAAGAAGAAAAAATATCGAAATGGAGGAAATACGCGTCAATGCTCATTTCGTTCATTGCTAATTAAGTGAAAATTCAAATTTCATGATAATTCAAATTATCAATGACACTGAGCTATTTTTTTGTTGCTGACTCTGAAATAAAGTGATCGGAGAGTTCAGCTGCTTCAGCGAATTCCTACAACCGATTCTTCGCTCCGGTCACTGTGCTATTTGTTCTTCGAAGGACTGGACTCCACCAAGACGAAGCATTAGTCGCCAAATTAGAGTAATTTGTTCCGATCCAATCATCCAACCCAAGGGGGGAAGTATGACCTCCCATTCCTACATCCACCACCACCACCAAATCCCCTCCAAAATTTGGTGGCTTTTTGATTGGCATACCAAACAAACCAGCTGATTAAAAATATTAATTGTAATTTCGGCTGGATTCCAACATGCCAAACAAAACTCATTGTGATAAAGAATTTCCATTTATTGAACGAAAATACTACTTCACAATTATAATGATTAAAATAAACAGAAGTAATGATAAATTCAGTTGGAAATGGAACTCTGATCACTTCCATAATTCTATTCTTTTTACTCGCCTGCTAGACATAGAATTGGTTAGTACACAAACATTTGGGGGTGCTAAGTGTTGCTAGATTACCGCAGTAAAAACATGGGTGATAAAAGTATTACTGCAAACTGCCGGATCAGAGAGCTATCTTTCTATTACCATTTGCCCATATTTTCGTCATTCTGTCTCAAGTTGCTTGCCGAACTTTTTGAGTGCAAGAGAATAAATTGTCTTTCTTCTCATTGAAGTTCCTGCCGTCACCATTTTCACTGCCTGAATGAAGAGAGGGAGGAAGCATTGTTATTAGATATCCATTGACGTTTTTGAGCAGCCTTTTGACAAGTGATTTCTTTTATTATGGGAGAATCAGTTATCGTATAAGCACACATGGAAATTATATTACCGTAGAAAGGCTATGGCCAGTGGAGATCAACTCTCTCAATTCACTCTCCAGCTGGTCCTCTGATGGAGTTTCAGCTTCACAGATTGGTTTACCTTCTATCAGAAATGTAATTTCTCCCTTCGGCTGATGACTTGAAAATGCTTCTAATGCTTCTCTTAGAGTTCCCCGCCAAAACTAATGATGGTATCAGAATTGGTTAGCAAATCACCAGCAGAGCCAAAAGTTCTGGAAAGTTTAGGTGACCCATAAACAAAGTTGCTAAATTATAAGATAGCCACCTTAAGTCACAAGCAAGTCGATTTACACAATTACTACATTACATATAAGAAGAACAAAGGCATGACTCTGTGATATGCTACTTCTTCCGACCCTAAACGAGTGTCTTGGTTTTGAAGTTTTTTTTGTCAACTTGTTCGATCTTTAACCACTTTTTCATGAAAACTGACTAGTTGTCCAGTTATAAAAAATGTTATCGTTTACTTGATAATCTTACAAACATTAAACTCTAAGAATCTAAAAGACAATAAATATATGTTAAATAATCATTTTTAATATTAAATTAAGTTGACTTCTTGACTTCTCAAAAACCAAACAAGACGCTCATTTAGGGACGGGGTAGTATATATTTAATTGAAATAAATTAAAGTGACCAAACAATTACCCAGGTCCAGGTCTATCCATTGAAAAATCCTAAGATTGTTCAGTTTTACTCATCAACTCGCAGAAGTGAAAATATCATTTATTTCTCAGCAATGTGAAATGCAATAGCTCAAAAGAAACCAAATGACAGCACTTCAGGGCTACAAAAAGATTCAAGTCTGATTATCAATGACTTCCGACCATTAAATCCAACACCTCAGCACTTAAATATGTACACTCTATTGTGAAAAACAAATTTGTGAGCTCCACCAGAAAATATTGTTGACAACAACAAAGCCCTATATTGGTCAAGCCATGGTAGATAACTTGGACATAAACTCACCTCTTCATGTAATTTGGTGATCTCGCGCGCCATGACACATCGCCTGCAAAGGAACAGAGTAAGATCCTCAAAAAATCGACAGAAGAATGACTAAGAAGAAATCAACATTCATTTATACTGACAAGAATGGTATACAATCATAAGAGGTTGGTATCTGCCATCAATAACTCTTCCTTCTTTATTTAGTATCATAAAACGAAGTCGCTGAACATGCTCCAAATACAAAGTCAGGAGCTATGCATATATCTTGCCAATGAAGCTCATTGCTCTTGATCTATCGTATTAGAGATCACTAATCTGCTGATATATATTGTTCATGAAGCCATATCATGGAGGCCATCACTATGGCCTTTTAAAACATGCAGAAATATTTAAATTACATAAGCCAACTTGTCATGTCTCATCTGATTACAAAAATTTAATTCTTCTTAAGTAACACTTCTACCTAGTAATAATTACCAATAATAGCTACTCATGGAAGAATAGTCATTCAATATATAAACCAATTAACAAAGTATGCAGGTTAATTAAGTCAAACTCTAACATCACCAAAGGAAGGCCATACTGCCTTCTACCACATAATTATACTAAGTCATTTTGATTTTTACTTATGAAGCCATTTTGATTTTTACATACGAAGGCATTTTGATTTTTACTTCGCAGTCATTTTTGATTTTTACTCTGCCAAATTTTAATGAAGCACGAACAAGCTGGCAAGATGAAGCTACAAATTTTACCTAGAGTCGCCAAAAAGTGAACAAGTCTCTTCAAGGAATTGAGAAAGCTTGTGCGGCGGAACATAAAATATCTGGGTCGCTGCTTCATTTGCAGACACCAGTAATCTCTCTCTTCTTGGACCGGAACTTTTGGGAAGAAATCCAACTGCATGAGTACATAACCGAGTATCCATATTAGACAACTTATCTTACGCGAAGATCATCTATCTTGGTGACAGTCCAGACTACACAGGGATATTACCAAATGCAAAGATCATGTTAATATTAGCAATTAAAGATGGAAATTACCAAAAGCAAACTCATCTGTAGACAACCCCGAGGCTGAAAGAGCAGCCACTAAAGCAGAAGGTCCAGGAATAGGGATCACAGGAACATTTTCACTTACACATAACTTGGTCTGCATCAATATAGATTAATGTTAGCTAAACTTATACACACCCTATAATCCATCTGAAGAATTCAACTTTGAAATGTCAAATATTCTAAGGAATGCATTATCACAATGGAGAACGATCTTGAAAACAAGATAGCCAGTAGCATCCTAACTTATGGAACACCCCAAGAGCGGAGAGGTCTTCCTTAATGAGACCGAAGAAATAGAATGTAACATTATAGCTCAGTCGTGATTTCGCACTTAGGAAGACCAACCAGAGAACAGCAGAAGAGTGTAAGAAGTTAAACAACTAAAATCGAAACACAAAAGTTACAATTGACCACTAGGAGTTACCTGCACGTCAAATTTATGCCCATTACAACTGCCTGCATACGCTGATGCGAAAGAATGCAAGCAGATTTACAATTGAAACACTTCATCTAGATTCTCTCAATGCTCAAGGTGCATTTAACTCAATGGTGTTAGCAAATAGCATAGCCTTGTACACTGACATAAGGATGCACAAGCAGTGTCCCAAAGAATCAAAGTCAACATGCCGATGCACAGATGACATTCCAATGAACAAGAAACATAATGAAAAATGTTAACATTCAAACTCCGAAACATTATGCACTCACCAGTTCTGTTCCAGGGTCACTGATTCCTGGAGTCCCTGCATCACTAATTAGAGCTACAATTTCACCATCTTGCAACCTCTTTAAGATTGCTTGCTCTCTTTGAGCCTCATTAAATTTATGATAACTCAGCTGAAATTCTAAATCATACAATTAGAACTAACAGTAAGGAGAACCGCAACATTGCTAAAACGCAAAAATAGAAAGAGAATACATCTCTAACTTACTAGGGGAGTTTTAATACTGTAATGATGAAGCAACTTCCCGGAATGCCTGGTATCTTCCGAAAGTATCACATTTGCCGAGCTCAAGACACGTAGAGCTCTACTCAATGGACAACCAATTCAAAATCAGCTATGCTTAAACTACAATTAACTTTAAGCAGCATTTAGTACATTAATATGATTAAGGTAGAGCAAGAGAAAGATTAACAGAACAATCACTCATAGTAAGAAAGGAAAGAAATTGCTAAAAGCTTCAAAATACTACCTTAAAGTGATATCTTCAAGATTCCCAATTGGAGTACCTACTAGGTACAAGCCAGGTTTCAAAGGACCCTGCAAAATAGAAGTTAAGAAAATAATCCCAATAAGCACTACTACGAAACCCAGGATTAGGTCAAGAACTTTCTTGAGACTATGATTGAATTCTCGGAAACGGAAACAAAAGGAAAAAAGAAGAAGCTTTAAACAATCAACAAAAAAGAGGTGGGAAGTTTTTCGTTTCTGAAAGGGACTCTTTTGAAAAAAAAAAAAAAACTTGAAAAAAGAATAGAGCTCACTTGTTTAGAGGGGGGATGCGGGATGGGTTCGATGGAAATATGGGAGTTGGAACAAAACCTTCTTTGGTAAAGATGAAACCCGAAGAGCGGGGAGATACTAGAACATTGTAGAGGAAGTGGTGGTGGGGCCCATTTGGGAGTGAAAATGGAGGGTGGAGGAGGTCGGAGGAGAAGCCAGGGAATTGGCTTGAATAAAGGTGCCGCTGCTGCCATTACTGCCATTCAATTTAACGGATGGCGGCGCTTTCACATTCCACCTCCTCCTTCCCGTCCTCTCTCTCACTGTCGCATTTTGGGAAGACGAACATAAAAGCACAGAGATGGGTTGTACTGAATTCACATCATGCGGACACAGCATATATATTTTTTTGTTAACGATTCAAATCAGTACAATAACATATGGACTGGTAAATACTAACGTGGGATATTTTTTTGGTGAATTTTTTTCAAAAACAATTAATTTATGTCAAAAATGAAATTACTCCTAACTATATATATATTTTGGTTGCTGTTACCCCTAAGACATCGTCGACCGTTGGGACTTAAAGACATATAATTGCTCATAAGTATCAAGAATTTCGTCCTTACCTATTCATACTCGAGACCTTCCTTAAGAAAATCCATAACAATCCTCCACCAGAATCACAGTGACTAGAGATTTAAAAACGTTGGAATAATTCGTATAAGGAGATAGAAATATATCCATAGTTTTGAAAATGGGTTATAAAATGAGGAGAAGCCACCCAACAGCACAGCGAGAGAACAGTCAAGGTCACGGAAACAGGCGGTGACTAATGAATCTGTGCAGTATAAGATGGTGCGCAGTGGTGGTGCCTAATGATTCGGATGAAGAAAGTTCGAGAAACTAAAGTAGAAGAAGAAGAAGTGGGAGATGAATGTCCAAGAAGCCAAAGAGAAGGCAAACATGATCATGAACTTCCCAGCCTCGTTACAATGCATTTCCATTATGTCAAAAACAGGGAGCAACTCGTTCAAGCCTCCAAAGGAGATATTAAACCCTCGGAATAATCACAAGTAAATCTGTTGAACAAACATCAATAGAAACACAATTGAAATTGAAGATACAATATAGACATTCTCATATATCAGCAGTGTCAAGGTGGCGGGTTAGTGCATCAGACTCGTCTTTACCCAGAGAAACACAAATAATACCAACCAGTTTGCATTCGTCCCTAGATACCGCTACTAATACCGCTTTACAAGTACACATGGCAATGCCGGCTTACAGCAGCCTTTTAAATATATTTTTTTTCTTTTTTTTTTGTGCCCAGAGTAGTTTGGCCATTTGAAATGTAAAATTCATCTCATTTTTCCTATTCCTTTTGGAAAGGAAGGAAAAACATCCTTTCTCAATCCACTCGCAACTGAGATCTGGTTGCTACAGGTTTTCAGCAATCATTGGCTTCGTTACTATACTTTATCGTCATGGAACCACCATCTTGTCTCCTTTGGAGATCTCCCATTCCTACAGTTCTTCACATAGCGATCATTGTCTGCCGGACGTTGCTGCACGACAATAGAATATTTCAAAATACTGATCGTAATACCCTATATGATGACACACATACAGTGTCTGTGTTGGGGGTGGGAGTGGGGGGGGGGGGGAGAGAGAGGTCTGTGACATTTAGTAATTTGGAACCAAACCTTAGCAGGGGAGCTTGACAGCATGGAGAGTATACTGATGCAAACAGAACTGACAGTCATGGCTGGTGACCATGAATCATACAATATATCTGCACCAGTATAAAAAAATAATTATTATTATTATACAGCATGTCAATCATTACAGACAATTGCCAACAATTATTAGTAATCTACCCTGAATCATACAACATATCTGCACCGGTAAAAAAAACATTATACAGCATGTCAATCATAACAGACAATTGCCAACAACTATTAGTAATCTATCCCTTCCCCGAGCCACACCATTGAAAAAGAAAGAAGCATTTTGATCATGTCGCCAGATAACTATGAACTTAAAACAACGGTATTAGTCTCACCCTAAAGCATTGATTATTACTGACACGGGAAGAGATAAGCACTCCATTCTACTTATCACAAGTTTGATTTTATATGATTTTTGATTTTCAATTTTTGATAGGTCCCACTATTTTCTCTCTATCTCTCTCCTACTTTTTCACTTTAATCATTACAAAATAAAATCAAAAATCACTATTAAATCAAACTTTTGATCCAGCCATTAAGACTAAGTTGACTAACATCACAAATCTTGAGCTTTTCTCATTTCCAGGAAACTATACCCTAATTCTATTCATTCTCACCAATAATGAGTCAGTGAAATCAACAGGGTTAAAGCAGCTGAGAAGATATCAAGAATGTGAAAGAAATCAACAGACCAAAAAGCGTCGATAGCCAGAAGCTAGGATGTGTTCTGAGAAGATATCAAGAATGTGAAAGATTAGAGAGCCACATATTTCTGAGAAATACTCTAGCTCCCATCAGGGTTAAAGCAGCTGCTGTGATCCCCATGGCATATTTCTGAGAAATACTCTAGCTCCCATCAGGGTTAAAGCAGCTACTGTGATCCCCATGGCATATCGTGACCAGTGGGCCAGTGGCATGCTCTAATCGTGCAAAAATACACGAAGTTTACTATAGTCAACTTGATATACTATACTTACCCCGATATGCCAACCAAATTTCAATAAACTCAGTCAAGAAAACAGGTAAATCAATTCTCACCTAATTATACTAAATCAAAATTCATTTGTGGGCTTTCATTCACCATTTAACACATCCATTCACAGGTTAAAGGAAATAACAAAATTTACAATCACGACAAAGGATGACAATATGACAGCAGAAGAGAAAAGGTGAATGTAGAGAAATGGAAGTGGCTTTTAGCACCTGCAACTATAAGCAGGTCAAATATTATTAAAGGTTAACGAGGGAAAACCCCCCTATGAAATTCGCGTTTCAGGAAAGACCCCCACATACGTTTTTTTGTAAGGTTTAACCCTCCTGTGTAATGTCCGTTGTCTGACCGTCTGGTCTAGCCAACGAAGGCATGAGAAAAGACTAAAATATCCCTAATACATTCTTCCACTTCTTTTTCCCCGCTTCAAATAAATACCACCATTATTGACCCAATCAAATCAAACCCAAAAACAAAACCAAAAAAAGGGAAATAAAACCCAATTCCCTCCAAATTTCCCCTCTTTAATATTCAAGGCCATACCATATATAGAAAATAAGTAGTTCATCGCCCCTGCAAGGTTACATAAGTTTGATTCTTTCATCACCAACGAAGGTAAAAGACCTTCAACACTTGAACACATACTCAAAAGAAAGTCAACAAAAGAACTTGATACCAATAAACAAAATGATGTATCGAAGATTTCGGACTTTTGTTGTTTCTCGCAGAACCCAAACTACAGCAAGGAAGATAATAAATCCTGATGGTTGAAATGCACAAACACCAGCGATATGTTAAAGCCTGTACGAATAATCAGGAAGCAAACACCAGCTCTATGGAATTGGGTTTCCCTTTTCAACTCCAGGTCTCCCACTCAGGACCTCTTTCCAGGTTTCTGTCTTTCCATTGGTCAACTCCGTGCGCTCAATTCCATGTTTAATTCCGTTAATTAAGTTATAAACACTAACCTCGTATGTGAAATTATCGGATAAACCGTGTTCCACAGACCCAATGATCAAATTGGGGATTGAAGAAAACTAGTAGAAGGAGAGGAGCCCTTGCAAGCTTCCCAAGCAGCAACCGAAAAATTATTTCTTCCAATCTGGGTTTCTTCAAGAAATTGGTTTGGGTATGATCTGGGTTTCTTCAGGAAATTGGAGAGAGAGAGAGAGTGAGAGAGAATGGCGGAGGAAGGAAGATGGGTGGGTTTTTCAAGAAGTCGAACCACTGCTGCCATCGTTCTACCTCGACAAGCGAATCCAAGAAAACACCTAACTCGTCGGATTTGCCATTTGTACACTTGTGGATTATACCCAATCCTTGGATGTACATTCTTTCTGTCTTCCTCCTTCCCCTTATATACCCAATCCTGAGTTTTTTTGTAGGTGGTGGTGGTTTGGCTGTTGGTTTCTTGGGAAATTTTGTCATCTTCGGAAGAAGCCATGGATGGTGGTGGTGGTGTTCTGTGATCGGGGAAGCAGTAGCAAAAGAAGGGAGGAAGAAGGTGTTTATATCAGATTCATGGAGTCATTCATTTCATGGAACTGAGTTTTTTTGTTGTTGGTTTAAAGTGAGGGCATTCTAGTCTTTTTCCATGGAACTTGGGACATCTTCTTTCAGTTTGGTCCTAAATTAGGGATGAGACCAAATGGTCAAACAACGGACATTACACAGGAGGGTTAAACCTTACAGAAAATCATACGTGGGCGGTCTTCCCTGAAACGCGAATTTCAAAGGGGGGGGGTTTCCCTCGTTAACCCTATTATTAATCCAATGCATGATTATTAAAACTTTTAAATCATGATGGAACTAACAAGGAAGAAGTAGAGATTGTCCTTGCAGGTACAATGACATAAATTTCGTACATATTTTAATAGATAATGTCTAGCAAGTATTACAATCCACCTTGTTGACGATTGCTGCAATTCCCTAGAAGAAGATAGATATGAGATGATTTGGTGTATTTACTTCCTATGCATGGAG
Organism: Iris virginica; assembly: GCA_025631175.1. Lineage (NCBI taxonomy): Eukaryota > Viridiplantae > Streptophyta > Magnoliopsida > Asparagales > Iridaceae > Iris > Iris virginica. The sequence goes on from JAOTQG010044408.1 coordinate 9,804, forward strand.
CAGATATTTGTTCTTCCTAACTCCTAACGAGTAATCACACAATCCCCAAACCCTTAATTCAGCCCCAAACAGAACACATTACTTTGTTCTATCTAAACTTCTAATAACACACCCAAGCCCAACACACAGCCTGCCATACCACTCTGAAACCAAAATAGAACAAAATAACAAATCATAAAATGCATGCCTTTAGGCACGACATATTGGGATACTTATCTGACGTATCACCTTATGGATAAGGATGGCAATAGAGTAGATATCTCAACTACTAGATCCGCTTTGCTTCAGATCAAAGCGGATCCGGAGAAGATATGAGCACATGTACGTTACAAGATTGCCACTGTTGGTGCATTTCGCGGCAGCCACTCGCTACGGTGCAGCCGCTTCTCATTGCCGTTGCTATTGGATGGAGCAAAAAAGCCGGAACGGGGGAAATGTAGGAGCCGTGCTAACGGTAAGAGAGATGATATGCGTGACAGAAGTGATTCTAAGTTCTACACTTCAATATATATGTAGGTTAAATTCTAATTTATGATATATATATATAGGCGGATCGGGATTTTACGAGTATCTTACCAAACCTGCCCATCTCGGAGCAAATTGTGGCGGATTCGGAGTGGATACCGATAAATTGCCATCCCTACTTATGGATTATTATTATTAACGCCCAACCTCAAATTTAGAGATCTTCATCTAAAATTCTTGAGAACTTTGAATTTGCGTAGTTTCTCTATAATCATTTGAAGAATATATCTAAGTAATTAAATTTACAGAGAGTTTCTTCCATTTATAATTTAGAATGTAGCAGTGAAGTCAACATACCAAAGACGGAAAGAAAAAAAGAAAAAACAAGAGTGTTAACAGAAGAAGAAATGAATTTAGATGACCTTCACCGAAAAACAAATACCCTAAATATATACAAGCACTGGGTTACAGCCAGAAACAAAATTAGGCACCACTACCTATATGGAGCAAAAAAGCAGGAAACTGATAGCAATTTGAGAAAACATAGGCTGACACCTAGAAGATAACTACACATCATTTTAGAATTTCCAAGTGTAATCAAATCATCAGCTTGTTCAAAGAGAGATCAAATCAACACAGATATGTGCACATATTTTCAGTCATATCTAAAACTGTCATTTACATTATGGTTATAGAATGTGTCATCAAACTCCATGGTCTGTGTTGGTAATCATCAAGTACAAAATTGTCTTTATGGTACATATACAACTGAAGTGACTCACCCGAGCCTATAGAGAAAAGTTATGAAAAGAAGGTAAGAAAACACAGCTTGCACTGTATCTATCTCTTATCAGCGACATGATTAAGAGGACTCCAAAAGTGACACTGATAGATGTTCACTTTCACAAACTGGAATATTACAACACAGCAAACGAAAATGCAACTACCAAGTGTCCAATCATCTATAGCATCCAACACATAAGGGGTGAAATGCGTGAATGGTATATCTCTTTGCAGAGTCTTCTGGTTATAATGTCATTCGACTTCCTTTGAAAAGGATGGTCTTTCACAGTTTGAATGAGAAGTATGGATGTTGTCCATGGGTTACCAAGACACAAGTGCTGACACTGGTGTTATGGGGAAACTTGCGTAATATAGAAAAATATGACTAAAAGGTATGCAATATGCAAGGGAGATTATATATTGATGACAGTTACCATGATGCCATATTCTTAAGCATTTACTGAATATTCACCTGCCTATAGACATTAGTTGCATCAGTAATGTGGAGCATCTACAAGAGCAAAACAAATCATTGTCCTTGTTTTTTATTATTCAAATAAGAAAACTGAAAACAAATCAAGGGAAAACCTTGAATGGCGGAAAAGAATTCATATAGCCAACCAAAGGTGATTGGGAGTATGGCTAGGCTGAGCTGTATTAAGGGCAAACCTTGATACAACAGCAGTGTTTCTTCATTCTAAGGTAGAGGTCATGGGTTACTAGAGAACAACCTTACTACTTAGTAAGACTGCGAGCGTTAGACCTTTCCCAGAATCCCAACGAGTGGGGGATCGGAGCCTCATTCACTGGACCTTCACTCATTTGTTTTTATCAGTTGACATAAACCATCATATATCTATATATATACAACATGCACCACCACCGCTCAGTCATAAACTGAGATATCTTCAAGAAGAAAACAAGCAATGAATTTCGTGATTTAGATGATCTAGATTTACATGTTTACTGAACTTGTAGCATGTTGCCTGTCACATGGGTGTCAATATGTTCACAGAGAGCAAAGTGTTCAAATTCCTCAACAACGAAAAACTCATGACATTAACAAAAAAGCGGACTGGAAACTCGAGATGTTCCATGGAGAGAACAGCAAATTAAATAAAGGACATTTTACACTAGCAACTAATGTTCAAATGGTAACACAAGCATGATCAATACATATTACACACTCTATAGTTCCTTTGCTCTGTTTTAGACCATATGAACTGAAAGACCATGGCTTGGTGCCAAGCATCCTTATTATGAGCACAAAAATTAGTCCAGCACTAAAAGGCATGCATATCCAAATGAGCACTAAACAGCTAGACCTATGAGCATTGGCAAGTGTTAAGTACACTCGACCAACTCATGAATCCATGCACCGCCAAATTGTGTAATAAACTAAGGACAGGGGGGGAATGTCCATCAAGGGCTTGGGCAAACCCTCCTAAAATAAGACACTAAGACAGAGATGTTAATAATATTATACATAACGACATGGAATATCCGTACTGTAATGTTGTACTGTAATGTTGTACAAGCCGTCAAATTTAAATTTAGGTATTGTCCCTTTCTAATATTCTTTTGTTGTCCCTAGATAAAGTAAGAGACATGGACCAACGAAGTTATGGACAAAGAAAAAGTGTAAGTGGTAAAAATAGAAAAGGTGTAAGTGGTAAAAATAGAAAAGGTGTGGGGCCACTGATATCCGTATAAATTCGACGTGAAAAAGGAAGACAACGGTAAAGCAAGATACTCCCTCCGGTTCACAATAGATGACCTTTTAGACTTATGCACACATATTAAGAAATAATATATATTGATAAATTTATCTTTATTAAATAGTCTATTTTTATTAATAGTAAAAGAGGTCAATGCAATTAATGGTCATGGGTAGTTGGGCTAATAGGAGGGCAATTTAGGAAAATAAGGATTGAAAAAAGCCTAGAAATCCTAAAGACAACTATTTTGAAATACATTTTCTTTGCTAAAAGGTCATCTATTGTGAACCGGGGGAGTAGATAAGAATAAGATTTTTCTTACTAGTAGAGGATCATTCCATCACCATAAGGTCATAGGTTCAAGTCATGTTTTAGAGGAAAGAAGGGCACCTAGTTGTAGGCTACACATCCTACTATTGGCAAGTATTAAGTAGTAATAAGGAGCGGGAACTCAATCACAAAGATAAGCCAGATATCTCATCCAACTACTATGAAAGCCATGCAACAATTAGCTAACCAGAATAAACAAAGAAAGAGAGACAAACCTAAGCAAATATGTCCATTGCTGTAAATATGAGGGTGAAGTGGAGCCGGAGGAACAAATATGACCTGTCCATTTACATAAACCAAACTTAGTTAGACACTTTAAATACACACATTCATAGCTGCTCAGAAACAGAGATCACATATACAATATCCTACCACTTCAACTCCCAGGGGGAAAAAATCCTTTTCGACCTAACCAATTCTCGTAATAAGACCGAGTTTATGAACTTTAGATGAACTTCACATAATCACCTTGTAACTAAGCAGAAACTCCATGCAGAAAATTGAAAATTCCAGTCATCAATGGCTCTACACTTTGAACCCTCAAAATTAAAATTCCATCTTTAACCAGTTTCTAGTACTCCATAATGTGAGCGAGTATTTGAAACCGGTCAAAGATGGAATTTTTATTTTGAGGGTTCAAGAGTAGTACTACTACATTTTCTTGGGACGGAGGGAGTACTATATTCCTCGCTCACAAGGAGCTTATTTCTCTAGGACGTTATAAATGAACAGCATCTACATGCATAACTTCACAATAAGTATGTATTGGCCAAATGTAACAAAGGCGAGATGTGAATAAAGAAGAGAGGATCAATCAATGAATCAATCAAATGACCTGAGGGGCTTCCATAGGGTAGTGCTCAGGAAAATCAACTTGTAGCTTGTAAGTCTCGTTAGCATACAAAGTCCCTGCTGCACCGTTGACTTCAATCACCCATCTTTAATTGAACAAAAACACAAGAAACTGATCACTTTTTGATTTAAGAATTTATTAAAAATATGATAACACAGAACTGACTGTACTTATCAGAAATAGGAGGGAGGAATCAATAAATGGAAAAAGGAAAGGAAAAATACCTTTGGAGATTATCAGTGACTTTGTGAGTGAATCCAGCCGGGGGATTCACCTGCCATTCCAACAGCTCCTTCTGGAGTCGATTGCACGCGATCTTGCTCAGCGCCTTTTCCCATTCCCATTCCATTAATTAAAAATAAAAACACATCAAGATCTTTAAAAACTGACACATACCCATTAATTTAGGGATATTAACAATCACATCTGCAGAAGGAGATAGAGATAGAGAGAGAGGAGAAAGAGAACCTTGCTGCGAGAAGAAGCGGAGGGGCTGGTCATGGCTTCTTCTGGAGAGATGTACGAAGTCCGCGATGTAGTATGCTATGAGAGAGAGAGAGAGAGAGAGAGAGAGAGAGAGAGGAGTAAAATAGAGAGCGCACGGAGGGTGTTGTCTGGTTTTTCTGTTTTGTTTAGCCCTATGCTTATTCGTGTTCCAGTAATTTCCAAGACTTGCCTTTTGGTTTACCTTATAACTTTACAACCCTTATATTCTTACGAACCTTGTAGTCCTTGCATGGAATCTTTAAATGTATACTTTGTTCATTTTCTATTAGAGGAGCAATGGTATTTTAAGCGTCTAGGTGTACCTAGTATGGTACATTCGCGAGTAGATTTGTTTTCCTTTTTTTTTTCACTCTCACCTATTAATCTTAATCAATTCCTAAATTTTAGGGATTGATTTAAAATAAAAAATCAGATTTATATAAAC
>JAOTQG010044519.1:0-32067 GCA_025631175.1 Iris virginica
CTCTCTCTCTCTCTCTCTCTCTCTCTCTCTCTCTCTCTCTCTCTCTCTCTCTCTCTCTCTCTCTCTCTCTTTTCTTCCAAGGGGATTGTTAGTGTTTCCCCACTTACCCCCAAAGTGACTTGAACCTGTTGTGGTACCATGGGATGTTACATACTCCCCACTCAAAACCTTGACGTCTTTGCCAATGCTGAACCAATACCAAGATTGTACCCCTAGGTAAGTCTGAAAGGCTTTCGGCTGAAGGTTTGCCTCTGATACATTCTGTAACGACCCGAGTTCAAAATCGGTTCGCTACACCGCCTCTCACTGGCGACACCTAATACTGTATCTTGGCTTAACGGTCCATCATAGGCGATTAAAGGTAGTGGATGATATGATGCTGGATGGGTAGTAAAGGACTGTATATAAACTATACAAAATTTATCTATCTCTCCGACGTGGGAATGTGGATTGTTACAATAGAGCATTTGGTTGTAAGGATTTCTTAATACCTAGAAATTGATTAGTCAATTGGGAATGACCTACTAATCAACTAATGTTAATAGATAACCAAATGTTGGGTTTGGTTGATTTTCGCATTTGTTTATTATATAGCTAGGAAATGAACATTTTATTTCTTTTTTGTTTATTATATAGCTAGGAAATGAACATTTTATTTCTTTCTTTGTTTTCCTAAAGGTTGGAGAAAATGTGAACTTAATCCAACCCATTTTCTTTATTATAAAGGCTAACAAGTAGGGTTTATAAACTGACAATTGTGCTCTTTTTAAGATGTGAACACTTGATCTCTCCTTTAGGTGAAGCGAGTTGGTACCACGCTAGACCCCCAACCTTGGTAGCCAAGAAATGATACTTAGTGATGTTACACAAGATTACAAGATACTTGTACTAAAAGATGGTATGCCGATAAGAGTAGAATACGGTGTACATTTGCCTACATGGCTAGGACCTTATACAAGGGAATTGGCTAGAGTTTATGACTGTTTGTAAGAGTAGAATAAGGTGGATAGAGCCTTATATATAGTGTTTGGTAGTCCAAATCATGGTAGGATTGTGATTCCTCGTTGCATGTGGCACAAGAATTCTAATTTGTGTTAGAAAATGAATGTAGGAGAGGGAAAATAGGAACGGTGCGTAAATCACATGATCCCTCTGTTTCCTTGTTGGAATTTTCAAATATCGATATTTAAACTGATCGTAATAATATTATGCTCAGCAACTTATTTCTAGTGGTCATACCAATCATATGCTCGTCAAGGTATAAAGACATCTTGCTTGGTGGAAGATTAGCTCCCAGAATATGAATGCTCGTCATTGAATGTGAACGGTCATACGAAGATTGATTTCCTTCTATTTTGGTGTTTATGTGGAAATCTATGGGATATCATGACCCTTGGTGCTCGTTGGCAACTAGGCGAGCATGATATTTTTAGTATCTTCACTTAGTTATGCTTAGTTGATGACTAGGAAGTCCTAGGTTGCTCAAAAAAAAGAGCTAGATCCCACAACATCGATCTTCGATTGAAACCCTAAACCTAGATCGCTTGGTGATAATAAATTGCTCTACAGCCACACTTCTTCAGAATCTTCACATTGATATACTTTCTTTTATCATTAGAAGAATATTTCTGAAACAATTAACATCCCCGAAGCAATCAATTTAATTTTCTAGCCTTATACCCGAATGTCTGAGGTCCAAAGCCATTTAACGATTATGTGTTGAGAATTAGGGTTAAGCACTAAAATAAAGGGTATCACAAACTATCAACTATACCATTGAGGCTAGTTCTAGCTATGAGCAAAACTAACCTTGAGATCATAAAGACTGAACTCAATCGTACGATCCAACTTAACTAATTTTATAATCGTAGTTATACAAAAACCTATTGCTTGGCTAACCTAGACCTAGATAGTGTGCAATCATGATGTGACACAACCTAGACCTAGATAATGTGTAGTCGTGTAGTAACTAATTAGACCTAGATAATGTACAATCATGCACTAACTAATTTTATAATCGTAGTTATACGTAAACCTATTGGGTGGATGGGTCGGTAGGTGTTCTCAAAGTAGAAGGTACATCTCGAATTAGTTGGGTATATGATAGTAGCTAGGTTTCAAAGGAGACATTTGAGTGGGTATTTGAAACTTGAGAGGTGGCCTGAGGTAGACATGATGGAGCTTCCTAAAGAATAATGAACAAGACACTAGGAGAAGTGTACCAAAGGTGCACAAAAATTTAGTTGGCTAACAAAAATATTGCGGATTCTTCGCTAGCTGAAACTGCACCAACCAAAATTTGGTAATGGCACTTTTGTAAGCTTCTCTTACTGGCTCTAGCAGCCTTTGTACCAAAAATGAAAAACAAAATGTATATATAGAAAGAGTGGTTCAAAGGAGAACCAAATACAAAATAAAAACTAGAAACTTATCATAACCGTTGGATTATAGTGAAAACAATGCGAATATTAGATTTAGGAGTGAAAAAATGTAGTGACATTATTGTAATTAATGTGAAATCTTTGACGCAGTGGCATTTTTTCTAATTAACGCCAATTTGTGAGTGTGATGGCAATTTTCATCAATTTGTTGAATCACTGTGGAAATTTGTTGAATTTCAATGTTTTTTTTTTTTTTCCGATGTTGTTGAATCACACTGTATCTTTTGTTGAATCTTTTGAATCACAGTGAAAATTTGTTGAATTTCAGTGTTTTTTTTTAATTGATGCTTTTAAATCACAATGTATCTTTTGTTGAATCTTTTGAAGCATAGTGCTATTTTTAATGAATTTTGTTTTTTTGTTGAATTACGATGCAAATTTTGTTGAATCTCAGTGTATTTTTTGTTGAACCTTAGTACATTACTCTTGGTTCACATTGCAAATTCTGTTGAATCCTGGTGTATTATCTTAGCACAATCATAATGCTTTGTTTTGTTGAATCACAATATATTTTTATTGAATCGCAATGCATATATTGTTTGGTGCATTGGATCTTAGTTGTTCACCTGTGCATTTTCTTTTTTGAATCTCAAAAACCTGAAAGAGAAAAGAAATGGTAAAAAGCAGAGAAAATGGCCTCTAATCAAGGGACCATCGTCAATACACAAATCATGGTTTAACTTGTGCTTTCAAAAACAAAAACAAAAACAAAACAAAACAAAACTCTGGAATGGAGCAGATTTGAAACACACAGAGAAGAGATGGAGTACGTAGAACAAGATTACATCGGAGCAGATTTGGAATGGAGCAAAAGAAAGCTGCTCTCATCGCTCGAGCGTAATGGAGCAAAGGGACGAAGGAAGGAGGAAGAAAGAAAGAAAGACACAAAAAAGAAGAAAGATGCGTGTTTTTCAGATTTCAAATATATTACAAAAATGTCACCGCATTAGTTCCTAGGTTTTCAGGGTTTCTAATAGAATTCATCTCTATTTACATAGTTGCTCTAGCATTACACATTTCAAAAATGTAAGGTCTTAAATTTGAACCCTTGGCATACCATGTTTGGCCAAAAGAAATAAGAATAACTACAATTGAAAAAATGGTATTTGGTTGTAGGTTCCTTTAAGCATAGAATGAACTGGGGTTGTTGTTTTGCAACACATTAAAGTGGTCCTTCTTGAGATGGCTTGCTATCAAGGAGAAGAATATGTTGGATTGCCACTTCTAGCCTTGCCAAGAGAGGATGAGCATGTGCCTTGTACTCGACCATGAAATGTTTGCTTCTTTAAAGGATCATGTGTACAAATGGACCACTTTGGCTCATAAATGCTCGAGCTCAGTCATTGGTGTACAAACTACAAATTAACTAGCCATTACCCAAGTGAGAGGACTGTCTATTCTAGCCAACTAAGTTTCAGGGACATTAGTGCAATTCATTCATCTTAAATTTTCTTTTTAGCCTTTTCAAATTTAGATAGTATTGAGTAGAAGGATTGTGCATCATATATAGAGCATGTAATAGAGGATAGGATACCATATTGGGACAAATTGTCAAAAAAGAAATAACAGATCCAAAGGTAGCATTTTTATTTTACTAGTAGCTAGGTACAGTTGGAAGATGGAATATAATTTTGGCATGCTTGCTTCATCACATGGGCAATGTTCCTCTGGACAAAAGCAAAAAAGTCTTCTTAATTGGTCTAGAAAAACACAGCCCCCATGAATATTCAAAATTAGGGCAACCCCAAAAAAAATGCACCCTTGACTCCATTAAATGATTGCCAATTGATGTGAAGTCTTAAGTTCAAATCTCAGTAACTACAAATGACTTGAAACAAAGTGAAATTAGTCAATAAACTATTTGTTTTATGTTCACATATTTCATTCAAGACTCCATATTTTTAACATAAATTATAAAAATTCAAAAGTTTGACTTTCAAACATAAACTATTTACTGAAACAGAAAGAGTATTACACTGCCCTTTTGTAATGTTAATCTTAATTTTTTTTAATCTATATTTAAATTTTATATGGATGAAAGGTTTACAAGTATATATTGGACAGGTTGGTGGAATCAGTTGAGAGCACCCTTTTGTCTTTAGCTTTGGGTGGTTCTTCTGTCTTTGGTGTCTATGGTTGACAAACAATGACATATAGACAAGCCCTAATGGGATGGGAAGGACCACAACCCCCCCCCCCCTCCTCTCTTTAATTTATTTTTTAAAATAAAACTCATTTCAAATATTAATTTGATCAAATGTTGTATAGACTTGATCACATGGTTTTGCTTTGTAATTTAGCTCAAAGGGCTGAATCTTCATTTGATTAAGGTTGGTGAAAATGGTGGTTGTGACATAATGGGATTTCTTTTCACTAACAAATATAATTATGATGATTAAGATTGATAATTAATTTTTTTTTTTAAAAACAGTGTAAACTCATATATACTACTCCCTCCATGTCGTTTTAATTGTACTAAAAGTGACATAAAGTTCTCACAACATGTCACTATCGAGAACAATAAGTATCATATTTTTTTCCCATGATTTGGGTCCCACTTAAGTTTGATTACTGACTTTTGTTCATATGTATATCACAGTTATCGTTAGTTTTAGTTCACCCAGTGGCTTATATTCATTGGGGAGATTATCGTATTATTAGCCACTAATTAAAATAAGTGGTCTCATTTAATCAATTTTCTCAAGTACTGGTTCAAACTTTGTATCATATGTATGAGTTTCATTTCTACCGCATACTTTAGCGCATATATAATTAAATATTGAGATTCAACGGTGGATTTTCGTTCAGAATTTTAAATCGAAAGTCAAATCATTTCACCTGTTTAAGAATCAAATAAGGTAGTTAAACTCAAAGTACATGCTTTAATAATGGCTGATTTTTATTTTTAATGATGATAATTACTTCTTTCGTTTTTTTTAAACCAAAAGGAAAAATCAGTCTCGAACTCGAGAAGAGCAAGATATGTATAATACTGGAGGAGTATGGGACAAAAAATAAATCCACTTGGTTTCAGACTTGGTACAACCCAAAGTCATTATTCTCTTTGGTTTGCACAACCAAGAGAGTATTCGGAAAATTTACAAGATGTAAAAATAAGAAATTATATCAAGAATTATATACCAAAAAAGATGAAAATCTCCTCCGCCGTCGGAATTTTACGTATAGAGATTCAAAAACAAATCGATGACTGTCATGTTTCGAATTTTTTCGACCAACTTTAAGAAACTTTGATCAGTATTCTGTAAGAATTGATTTATTGTTGAGAAGTAAAAAGAATATTATTAATAATTTACATAATATATATTCTTACAAAGATTAAATTCTCGAAATCTAAAATATTTTAAAATTATACTATCAATTTTTTTAAAAATAAATTAGATTTGACTTCCAATCTCAAACAGAACACTCAAACTTAGTGTTAAATTTTGATACATTTTTATTAACTTAATTAGCTATTGAAAATTCATTTAGGAAGGAAGGGAGTATTACTTTTTGTAATAATAAACGGACGTTTGTTTCTGTTTGATTCATGGCGGCAGCAATATTACAGAGGGCATCAAGAATAAGTGACCTACGTATTCTTGTAAAAGCTTAGTTTGGAACAGGATAAAACCTATTATGATTAACATCCGAGTTTCGCGCTCCATGCATCCACCAACTTTATAACATCATGTGCAGTCTGTCTTTGGCTACTATTCTTAGGTCAATTTCTTTTACCATGATGACATTACATATAATATATTTATTTATATGTATCGCTCAAATGAGTACCTAAATATCGTAGCAATCGTATGAACCAATCTCGATTGTTGAATTCTCAAACACAGTAAAAAATTTCGCTACTGTGTTCGTGAAAATTTTACGTCGGCGAATTCCCGAATACGGTAAAAAATTTCGCTACTATGTCTGACGGTTTCTACGGTTCTTACGATAATTAGGTTTCTATTGGAGCGCGATATAGTGGCAATATTTAAATTAGGGTTCTCTTATGATATATATTTCCTATGCTTCGGGACGATCGATGTAACAAATATGTTAATGTTATCGTGTATGATGATTGATGAACATAATCGTAGCAAGTGATGGTCGAGATTACTCCTTAACACATTTTTTTCCTTTAGAATACTTTTGGAAGATCGCCATGGTATTTGGTATTTGGTATTTGGTATTTGGAATCAGTTGAGCGAGAACTCTTGTACAGTCGAGCGAGCAACCACAAAGTAACCACATTGCTTGCAAATGAGATCCAACGGTTCCAAATGCTAGCGGGGTAAAATAGAAAGTTAATCATCAATGATTTGTTCTACTCTAAGCGAATTCTAGAGCAAAACAGCATTCCCACATTTATTATCACTTCCGGTACTAGCGGATTTCATTAGATCTTGGCCTCTCGCTCCACCGAATCACGAAAATGCTCGCACCACTTGTTTCGAATTGGATCACCACTTGACTACTACGAATCGGGATTTCATATGTCAAATAATGTGTTATCTCCTATTTTATACTCCCTTCGTTTCGTTTTAATTATCCTGAAAGCGACATAAAACTCTCACAACATGTCACTATCGAGGACAATTAAATCGAAACGGATGGAGTAGCTTTTAAGAATGACTGCACGTATCCTAAAATTTAAACTTTAAAATTTTAGGGATCTTTTAAACGGTTGAGATGGAATTTCGAAAGATGGAATAAAAAGTAGAACACCATTTGGAATTGAAGATCCGAACTCAACTACTACTATACTTATGTGGCAAATCATTGAATAGAACTTTGAGAAAAAAAAAAGGTGAGAAAAGACTATGGGAGAGGAACCAAGTTCATGAAATAGTTTTCAAGGCAATGATATGGTCAGGTCAACAAACAGTTAGGTTTCCAGTTTTGGCAAGTTGGGAGAAATTATAGAATAAAGCAGGAGCAGGTGTAGTGCAGTATAAAACTATTCAAGTGGGACACTTGATTAGATTCGAGTATGATCAACTGACAGCACATTTCATTTTCAAAATCCATCCTAATAATTCTGTTATGTTTTTTTATTTTTTTTCCTTCTGAGAAGTCTTATGACATTTTCAACTAAACCTAAACCAATCTTAAGAAATCCAATAATCCTCTACTTGATCATTCATACTCCTTCCACACCACGGAATGCGACCCACCGGCCATAGATAAACACTCTTTCTGTTTGATTGGTACTCGAGACCGACTTTGGAAAGAGTTTTCAAAAGATGCACATTAACAGAACACTGTTAGTGTGCATCTTGTCCATACACGCGCTGCATGTGAGTGTGTGGGCGTTTTTGTTTGTAGTTAGTTAACTTAATTGACGATTTTAAGGGGTCCATGTAATATGATTATGTCTATAAGTTGCCTATGCTTTCTGACAATTGTGATGTGTTTAACCCAGTACCGCGTCCACCACTAATGCAGCTAATATAGGCCCATGGCCAACATGTTTACTTCAAATCAATGTCCAAGATTATGATTAAGATGCATATAGAATAAAGTGACGCATGTTATCAGGGGCGGAGCTGGTAGTATAAACGGGGTCATTCAACGGGTTATCCGGTCCAAACTGCACACGTGTCAGGAGAAAGATCAAGCAAAGAGCCCTTTAGACAATTTTGTGACCACATATACCTTCTATTTCACTATAGTATTTACCAGGCAATTGAGTGATTTTTCACACCAAAAAGGATAATGTAGCAGGCTGAGGTACAATGAAGAATCTTCTAACATTCTGAAAACAATTTATGTGGAAATGAGTCGTATACCCAACCCAAGTTCAAATTCGTATACATAATTATCTGGATCACACATGATCAGATAGATCTTCACTTTTGTAAGAAGGAATTAAGAGCCTATAATCTAGACACTGAGCTATTCAAACATCTGTTCTCGTACAACACATTTGCCAGACGTGGGTGGATTATCTTTGGATGCCCAGAACTAAATCTAAATGAGAATTCAATAACCTCATGAAGCACCAAACCAGATGTGCAAGTAGGTATAATAATGATTTGGTTAAACGTCTTCTTCTTTTTTTGTTCTTTGATTCACAATTAGTGTAACAATGACCTTGTATCAACCATTCTTTCTCCAGATTTTCTTTTTTCTTTTCTTTTCTTTTCTTTTCTTTCGTTTTTGGTAGTTGAATCTGACAGATACTACACCTCCCTTGACTCAAAACTCTGGTCTTGGTTACTATGTCCGTTGAACTAGGCCTTTCTACTGACACTTTGCCAGCGGATTGAGGATTGTTTATGCTAACTAGCCTACACATATGTTAACTGTAGGTAGTTCAGTTCATTTCATCAAAGCAGAGTATTCATTCCAGGAGGGTCCTGAATAGAAAAAGACTATATTGTTACCGAGCAAGAGTTGGCATAAGATTGCTAAAGAGTTGGAGATGTTCTGGCTGGCTGGATGGATGGATCAACCTAGTCCCCATAATTCTCTATGTTTGGCCAACCTTGATCTGCCTGTGACTTAACAAATTCAGCCAAAAGTTTGATTTCATCTTCTTTCAGACGAGCTCCAAATGTGCATTGACCCCTTGGTGTACAATTTTCACCAAAACCCTTCAGTTCAGCAACAAGACAAGAGGAAAGCATAATTAGGTCAGTCCAACCATGTAGAGTAGACTGTTAAATAGATCCAAAATTGATGATTTTATTTCTAAGTGAACCAATCTCACAGGCATTCTTCCCTTGCCAAAGTATGTAAGACGGTATATCTCCTCTTCTGTTTCAACTCCATTTCTGCACAAACATAGACAAAACCCAATCATGGCTAGCTAGACAAGATATAGAAAATTCAATATAATACAATTGGGAATCACCATATTTGGTGTATGCTGGACTTCTATCATTTACATTGCCCTAGGGCATGTCTATTTGTACATTTAATATCATTAGATGAATTATTCCTCCTCATCTATAGTATAAAAGAGCGCGATTGATGTGATACTTGGGTGTCACATCAACTGCTCTATTTTACATATTTTCCCCTCCAATTCTTTAATTTTTTGAATTTTTTCTACATTTCAACCAATTATTTCTAAATTTTCTCAATTTTTAAATATTTTCCCCCCTAGCTTTTTAGTTTTTTGAATTCTTTTCACATTTCACCCAATTCTTTTCATATTTCTCCAAATTTTTAAATAATATATTTAATTTTAAAAAATACACCCCACGTGTCCACGGACACGGGTATATCTAGTGTATCTATATGTATTGGCTGTTATGTTATGAATTTATAGATCAGTCGAATTAGACAGTCATTTTGTTGTTTTTACATTTGGATAAAGGGTGCTGTCATCTCTTTATTATCCCGTCCACTCCAAAAATAGTTGTTTTCCTAGCCTTATGCACATAAATTAAGAAAAAATACATGTCGACAATTTACCATTATTAAATATTCTTTCTTTACTGGTAGAAGATAGAAATGTAATTAATGATGATGGTTAATTGAGAGAGCAGAAGGACAAATTAGGAAAGTAATGGTAAATAATGTTTTGAAATCCTAAAATGACAAATATTTTGAAACAAATTTTATTTGCTAAAACGAAAACAATTTTGGAATGGATGAAGTAGAGTTAGGTGTGTGAGTTTTACTAATATTGTAGGTTTACGTTTATCTTATTAAAACTCCAGTCAAAGAAAAACTAATGAAAAATATTCTTCCATCAAGGCAAATCAAATGTTCTTATCCATTACCTTTGTAGATCCTTCAGAAAGAGTGTTGCGCCCTGACAAATGACAGTACAAGAAAAATGAGGATTTTGCATTGTGAAGAAGTAAATTTGCAAGGATGATTATTCTTAAGCATATTTTTGAGAAAAACTCACTGGTTGTATTATGTTTCCACCCGTATCATGACATCCAATACAAGCTCGACGAAACAATATGGCTCCTCTTTGTGTATTGATCATTTCTCCAAATGATACTGCACGGGTGAGAACAGAACAGATGGGGAAATGATCAAGGATCTCTTACAGGTCAAAGTAAATGCTAATCAACCCATAGAAAAAGGTAATAGAAAATTTATAATTGCAAACTTGTGGATTGTTTAATCGGGAAAAAATCCAGGGCATGAACAAAAACCTTAAAGATACTATTAGCTAGTATCAATAGTATTTGATGCTGTCCATTGTTAATGCCAGTGGTGGACAAAGAGAAAAACATTTCAGCATATAATGGACCAATATCACTAAATTTGTTTTGTAAATCAAACACGCATGGTAAAAGAACTAGAAAACTAGTTTTTACCAAACATGTTTTATGAACATAAATAATTTGAGAAAGTTGGAACTTCCCTTAAAGTAGAGAATAAACTAGGGTAGCTAAAATCATTGAATTTCGGGAGAAAGGGAGGGAGGGGGTAAAGAGACTCTACTCGATCTTTACTTGTTGGACCTGTTATGTACCGCTCTTTATCAAAAGCTCTTGTAGTTCTGAAACATATGCCTCAGAATGGAGATCTTTTCTACATAAAAATGATATGTACATTGGGCAAAATGTAAGTCTCATCACCAACCGTGTTTACCATTTTTAGTAGCTTGAATATCCATCATTATGATGACACAGCAATACAGTGAGTAGTATTTGATAGGTGGCTTGACTTAAAAAAACTCTCACAAAATCAGGTTAAGTTTCCTGCCTTAGAAGTGAGAGAATTGCAGGTATTTTCTATCGCACAAGTCTACAACGATCAATTGCTGAAGAAATGATATGCATATGGATTCCAGAAACAAAGTTCCACGAGACACCAACATTTTCTCTTACCCAGTTTCCGCCAACAATAAGCAACTCTAACTTAATAATTTCACTAGAAATGGATGGAAAGAAGTAGTAGAAAATTCCAGTTGTGGGATCAGAATGGCAGATTACATCTGCATTACATGTTTTTGTGTTCTTGCAATAGTTCAAGCGAGTTTGGGTGAGAGAAACAGCAGAACCCACCATTAAGGATTTCATCTCAGTGCATGGGAGAGGGGGCATGGCATTCAAAGAAGAGGGGTTGGGGAAGGAAGGAACTGATGACACGAACCTAACAGAAACTAGAGCATAGCTTGAACACCATCTCAGACAAGGCCACTAAAAATGCCAGTTCAATATAGTATTTCCACAACCTCTATATTCTGGATTGAACAATGCTAAAGCTTGCAGCCACCTTCCGTCAAACTATATTCTCAATATGTGTTGAATCCTGGAAAAGAATTCCACATATAGATAATGTTCAGCCATGAAGCAGATTCAACGGTATCTATAATTCCATCTAGGAAGTGCTTGTCGTAATAGTCTTCTTTTTCTAACTAATATGCTAAAAAAAAGAAAATGTTCTCCACAATAGCTAACAAAATAACCTTGATTTTAAAATATTTTTAAAAAAATACTAGACCCAAAAACGTTTTCACTCAGCATTCAGCAACCTCACTTCCCCGACGAAGTACAGCAGAACTATGGGCAGATAAATGGAAATAAAGTGAATAAGAAGCTTTGCTAATTATATAGATATGTAAATATATAGGGACTTATTCCGCTACAAACCACTTTTTCGTACAAAACGTGAGAACAAGTTGTATGATTGTATCTTAGTACATTTTTATTGTATGTTAGTTATATGTCTGTATTTTATAAAATGAAGATCCAACAAAAGAAAATTTTAACAAAATCAACTAAGATACAACAGGTTCGTAAATATACAACAAAATAACTAAGATACGATAAATTAACGAAGATACAACAAAAATATAATAAGATACAACATGGGCTTATTAAGATACAATAAAAAAACTAAGATACAACAAAATTAACAAAGATGCAACAAAAATGTATTGAGATATAACAGATTCACACGTTTCTACAATATTTGTGGTTTGTATGATCACTTTCCTTTAAATATATATACATATATATAGACATTACTAGAAACCTAAAGGCCTTAACATCTAAGGTCATAACAAGGGAAGCATGAGGAAGAGGTGGATATTTTCTTCTTTGCCTCTTCACTATGCTAGAGTTTGTTACTCAAGTACTCGTTCAATCCTCCTAGCTTCAAATCTGATAAAAGAGCAAGAACGTTATTGGCGTCTCCTTTTACGTAGATTTTATGTTGATAAAGCAGAAACTCAGGGAATATACAAACAATTTGGCCCATTGTTGCAAGAAGGTGTCCTTTGCTGAATCTCTTACTTATTATAAAGGGGGAAAGGTGGAATTGAGGAATTCAATTGAAATCTTGTCAGATTCTTTTAAAACGCAAAACTATCCCCAACTCCTTATGATAAGTGCCCATTGCCACTAGCTACCCAGCCACCTTGAAATTACTACCCAGTTTCTTTACGACTTTAGAGATTATATATTTTTACATCAAACTTCCCTGTATGTTCATGACTTTAGAAATTAAATATTTTAAACTTCCACTTTTGAAATAGATTTAGGAAAATAATAATTATAAATTTAAACTATGAAAACATAAATAACAAAAAAAAATACAGATCACGAGGAGCGCTTGAGCGACATTCACTAAAATATTTTGATTGGGCAAGACCCTTTTTTATGCTTCCAAGTTAAAAATCCTGGAAGTTATTCTGAGGGCCCAATTGCTTGTTTGGAATAGCCATCCATTTTGCTTTCTTTGTGCACTCAGCAGAGTTCTAAAATCTTGCAAAAAAAAATTATTATTCTCAATCTTCACAATCATCCTCATTCTACCATTTTCTAAGCAGTTGCTAATTTTCAAGTAAATAAAATGGGAGCTTCATACGGATGCTTAGTCTAAAATCCGATATTTCTCGCATAGTCTCCTTCAATAGATAACCATGTAGCTGAATGCATTTTAAGATAATCCTCTTCATAAAACCATGATTCCACATGATTCGCTACAGGGGGCGAATGATATTCCTCTATCAAATTTTCAATGTTGTGTCACGGAGAAAATCCAAAATCCAGTTTCTTCCAAATGCATTTGCAGAGTTAAATCGTATCATTCTGCCACTTTTCTAAATAACTGTTAATATCCACATCAAGGGAAATTCAAATGAGAGCTATAACTTATTGTTGTAAATCTTAGTTCAAAAAATCAAAAACTTCATTTTGGATTTTTAGTCGGGAACAGGTACAACGTAGAGAAAATGAGAGAGAACCGTCTAAGATGGATTGGTCATGTACAGCATAGGACCCTTAGTGCTCTAGTTAGGAAGTATGATGATATTAGTCGTAATCAAGTTAAGGGTAGGGGTAGGCCAAAGTTAAATGGACACTGGCAACACGGAAAGACATGAATGACAGTGATCTATATGGTGACTTGGCATTGGATCGCGTGGAATGGCGGAAAAGAATTCATGCAGCCGACCCCAAGTGATTGAGATTAAGACTTTGTTGTTGTTGTTGTTATCGGGAACAGGTGCTAGAGTAATGGAATATAGTCCCCCCCGGGAGGAATTGCACTCTTCCAAATGGCACAAAATTGAGAAGTGACGAAGAGACGATGGCAAAAATGCAATAAGAAGCTTCATGTACCACCATGGAAAACTTAAACCAAAAAGAAAGAATCAACTCTTTAAGGAAACAGTACAATTAAGAAGGGTCATCTATGATACAAATCCATATAGAATATGACGAGTTCCGTCAACGACAAGCCAACTTATATGAAGACATCAAACTCATCAAAGCTGACTGCGTTATCCAAAAAGGAGAGCCAAGATGAACTTGACCATTGTCAAGAGAACAAGCTAGGAGGGGAGGATGACCACTGTAAATGAGGGACTCCGGTATAGTGAAGAGAGAGAGAGAGAGAGAGAGAGAGAGAGAGAGAACAAAGATACTACGTTCATATCCTAAGCTTTGTACAATCTTAAATGTTAACTCATTAATATTTCGAGTAAACTTGTATTGGTTGACAAATTCTTTTCCCCATTTTCATTTTCACTTGCGCATTACCACGGCGTAGAATGTACTCTGTTGCTGGAAATATTGGTAAAGTATGTCATATTCGGAACTATTTCTTCCCTGACATTCGTTGTCGCAATGATCTCCACAAGTGACTTCTGTTATCTTAACAAACTCGGTATCCAAATTGATATCGTAGAATTATTTTCGATTAAAGAATACTTTACCTCTTTGAGTGTTGGTCAGCAGAGACTTCTCCAAAACAACCTTCGTTAATTAGGGTTACAGAAGTAGCAAGAATTTGGGAAAGTTGTGTCCAAACTACAACTTTCATCTTTTTTTTTTATTTTCCTTATTATAAGGCAATGCCTTGCAGGCAATGTCATAAAGGAGGTGTTCTTTACTCTTAAGAGTAGTTTTTGAAATTGTACTTAGTATGTCTAAGGAGTGTGCATCAATTTCTTTTGCTTTCGCATATTTACTTGTGTGTGACTCTCAGTACATCCGAAATGATTTGACTAACACAATCTTATTCATCAACTAGAGATGGAATAGGGTCTTCTTGTTTGACCTAATCCCCTCTGCTTCCTTTTTGTCCTAGAAATTATCTAGCTAATTTGCTTGATCATCTAACTATCCTCTTCTTTTTCACTATCAAATGCTGGTTTTTATTTTCAACTCTGACATCACCATAATGGTTGAACAATGTTCTCTGTACAATTGAATTTGAAAGCCAATGTCTATGCACATTCACAATTTAAAGACATTTTCATTCTTGCATAAAGTACAGTTTCTATAAACACCATCTTCTTCCTTATGTCTATTGCCTCAAATTCATATCATTTCTCTATAAGCTTGAAAGTTTTAAATTTTTGTTTGCTCTCCACATCCTCTATACACGAGGGCTTAAGCTTATGTTCTTTAACGACAAGAACTTTTGTTGATACGTTGTTAATTAAATTTGAGTGAATCTAATAAATAATCACAGCATAATCAGCATTCGGCTATAAAATTCAAAATTATATCCATTACCATCACACTAGTATTTTTCCTTGTCAATGTGTACTGGTTCTGATGATGCTGTTCATTGTTAAATCATAATATACACACATGATTTAACTTACCAAGACATTTTGTCTTCAACACAATACAGCCTCAGACTCAGACTGAAAATGCAAGTGAAAAGGGATGTAGGTACCTGGGGGGATGGAGAGGGGAGAAAAGGCAACAAGGGCAGCTAATACAGGAGGAACCCAGATCTTTACAAACTTCAACTGTTGCTTTTGCCTCTGAGCAGGGATTATGCAGCTACTGGGTGCTTCTCCTCCCTGCTTCACATTTTCCTGATTAACAAAATCCCGGCTCCTCAAACTGATGCCTAATTGATTGAATGAAAGGAGGGAAGCAAGCAAGCAAACCTGTCTTGTTGAGGGAGGGGAACAAGCATTGATTCTGCAACTGGGCAGGGTTAGGGATAAAATCTGCATTGTTGCCTGTGTAGGCCTCTGCTTCTCTTCCGGGACAGTTTAGTTTGTATCCCTGAACTTTAACCAGCAGTTTCTCATTTTTGTTTCTTTGGATTTTGAGCTTTGGGTTGGCTGCAATTTCATGAACACGGATGAATTGTCACGTGTCCAGGACAAGCATATGAAATTCATTAAAAAAATACTCATTTAATAGATAATATTTGTTTCGATTTAATCGTTCTTGATAGTAACATATTACAAGAACTTTATATCATTTTTAGAAAAAATAAAATAAAACAGAGAGAGTATTATTTATACAGGAAAAATATTATTAATATATAAAATAATAATTTAAAAGTTATTACTTTAGTAAAAAAGTATGGGAACCAAGGGGTGGCTCAGTGGTAGAGCCGAGCTTTATAATATGTATGTAAGTTCTTAGGTTCCATCCCATATTCCCTTGGAAAAAAAAAACTTTAGTAAAAAAGTATGGAGTTGTGTTGTGAATGAGAAATAATATATAAAAAAATATGTATGATGTAGTGTGTGAATGAGAATTGAGAAGGGATGAATGAGTAAAAGAGTATGTGATGAATTGTGTGATTTGAATGAGAGATAATATTTACTATTTTTTTCATCTTCATTATTTGATATTTTTATGTTTTTAGTATCTTATTAATAAATAATAAATTAAATTATACTCTATATATTATCTTTAGCATAGTAAAGTATCCCAAAATTATTCTCTTACATACCCTTGAACTTTTTGGGCTGATAATATTATTAAGGTTGTGAGGTTTTCAGTTTTGCAGTTTAGGGTCTAAAATCTTGCATTCCTCCATTTTCGTCCAAAAATGGGTAAAAATTGATCATTTCGGTCTATTTCTCTTCTTTTCTTTTTTTCTAAATGAGAGTTAGACGAACATGTGTATTGCACAAATTTCGAACCCCTTGACTTTGAATTCTGTATTTCTTGCATTTGATTAATTTTTCGTATAGTCAATTCATTTGTATGTAGTTGGAGTCATATACAGTAACCCTTCAATTCAATTTTGTGCGTTTGAATGGGTAATTTTTTAATTTGAGTTTTGAGTTTATGTAATGATTAAAGTAAATAAGTAAGAAAAAGGTTGATAGAAAATTTGTAGGATCAATAAAAGAAAAAAACTCAAAAATCAATAAACTTGGGTGAAAAATATCCAAGAGAACACCCCCTTACTTAAAAGTCGTGTTGCCCTAATATGTTTTTGCACAGTCTTTTTCTACATTTCATAGTATTTAACTAGAGTGCATTTGAATAGTTGATTTTTAGCATAGTTTTATTTTTATTTTGTTATGGTTTTGGTTTTGTTTTATTTTTTGTGGAAATCTAAATTATCTATTTGTCATCTAAAATTTAAATAATTACGTGATAGTGATAGAGAGAGAAAGAGATGTGATAGTTATAATTTGATGTGATATTTGATATGATATAAAGGTGGGTATAAGGGTATGTTAGAGTTGGTATAAGAGAGAAAACGGTGTTTTTAAAACTCACATAGTGAATATAATTTTTGACCATTTTTCAAATTTAGTGAAAAAAATATGCTTAGTGAACACACACATAATTATTGATGTGATTTGGAGTCTAAACAACCCTTCTCATTTCAAAATGAAGCTTTTAGCCTACAAATCAACCACTTATGTTCTATAGTGCAGCGAAATGTACATGTCATATTCATGCTCTTATTGGGGGCTCATCAAAAATGAGATTTTATTGGCTCGAGAGAGACATAACACGTAGATTTAATATTTACCCTACATGAATCGGTGGCAAAGTAATATGTTGTATGTTGCACCGATGATGAAATAGCATAAGAGCATATGCGGAATAATTGAAGTCTTTTTTTTTGTTTTAAAAGGTGTGATTTTGTAGGCATGTAAATGCATTATTTCTTCTGAGGAAAGTTTATATTCAAATAAGATGCTCGGTAGATAGTGATATATCAAATATGCAAGTGTGCATATAATAGAAGGCATATAGTGATTCATTTATGAGTTGGAATTTGATAAATCAGTCAATCTTAACGATCATGCCTAAATAAAATGAAGCACATGTTACTCACATTTCTCGAGGGAGAGTGAGAGGTCATAAAGTACGTAAATCAACTAGTAAGGGGTTATATTAGCGTAAGCAGAGACCTTGAGTTTGAGCCCGTTGAATGCAATTGTGTTAAAATGTAGTGGAGTTGGCTTTGCCACTCTTGTAGTTCTATTTGGCTCAAATCTGAATTCGACATCAATGAAATGATTAAATGCCTAATGGTACGTACCATGAGAGGGAGAGAGGTGTGTTCAGAGTAATACACATAATTTATATATACAGTTACGATTCATATCGGTAGAAATATGGATTAAATAGACGATGGTCACATGTGAGTAGGACTTGGTCGATGGTAGTAAGGGGTCACTGGTTCATAATCGAAAGGAAGGACAACAATTTTATAAATGAGAATAAGTGAGATTTTCCTTACTATCCTTATTATAGTTTGTAACATAATACTCTCTTATATCCAAAATAAGTGCACAATTTGCCTAGATACAATAACTTAGAAGGGCCACTTGACTTGAATAAAAAAAAATGAAGTAGGTGTGAAGATGCCAAAAAAAGTACAGCGACCTGACGAGGATCATAATGTTCGATAGTAGGGTCGGAACCTATTCGAATACAAGTACTCAGTGAGATATTTTGAGCATGGCTCAATTGCTTGCGACCAACCTTGTGCTCGCTAGGCGATCAGGATCCTTGAAGACTATATACTCAGCGATATATGGGAAAGTAAGTCTCCCCCGGCGCAAGTAAGATAAAGTGCCCGCGAAGCAGACATCGAACCCCAGTGACCAAGGTATGTACGCGTAACGAGCATAACCATTTGACGACCATAATATTGCTCAGTTTTATACTGAGAGATCCAGGAGGAAAACTCCTCACCTGCGAGCAGAGATACGATCGAGCTAGAGGTTCCCCGATACTCGTCGGCCAACAATATTGCTCGAGATCTAGCAAGCAACCTTGGTGACCGTTCTTGCTCGAGACATAGCGAGCATCCTTCAACGCTGCGAGCATTCTTGCTCGAGAGTTCGTGTCAATTAGGAAAATTTTCTCCATTAATGCAAAATATCTCAAAGAGATCGTTAGATCTTATAACTTTAATTGAGTTGCCATATTTGAGTCTAAACAGAATCCTAGACGTAATAGACTTTCATGTAATTGTGGAACGCGACTTGGATTTCTTCTCACGCAAGAATTAGCTAGAAGTCCTCATCTCCTATAAATACTACCCTACCCCGTAGGCATACAGTACATACACTTTTGCCCTCGAATGCCCTGTAATTACGCTCTTGTGAATCTTGGTGTTTGCTCTCACGTCAGAGCGCTTTAATAGGAAACCCCCCCCCCCGCTTTGTGACGGTGTTTCTGTCTTGCAGGTTCTGTAGCCATAATTCGTCAGCCGCCGTTAGCTAGCTGTCAGAAAAAACGTGCATTATCAGAGTGATTATATTATTTATTGGGAGATTTATAACTAAAAATCAGTATGAAATTTTCTTAAAAGAAAATGTCCACTGATTTCAGATTATCACAATCTAAAAATAAGTAAGAAGTGAAACATATGCTCAAAAACATGCCATCTTGTAATTGAAATTTATCCATAGAACGTTGTCATCTCACTTTTTGACAATACATTCGTCACCTTGATGGACGAAAGGACTACTAAAAATTAAAATAAACGTTACTAGGAAAATATGGAAAGCTTTTAATAATTATAGGACAAATATGAAATTAAAATTACTCTAATTTAGCCACAAGATAGAGGTTCCTCGCAAGTATTAATTAACTTGGACCGCTGACTTTCCGACAACTTTACGTCTTCACGTCATCGCTCCGCCGCCGAAGATCCCCAAACAATATACATCCAATTACGCTTCAAGATTCAAGTTCAACCCACATAAAAATTTCAACAAATTCGAAAAACTGGTACCTGGGTTTTGTTGTAGTGGGGGAAATTGAATCAGGGTAGGGTTTGGAAGAAGGAAGATGCCGGTATTGTTGGAAGATATAGTGAGATCGGTGGAGCTATGGTTGAAGCTGATAAAGAAGCCGGAGCCGTACGTGGACCCCAACCTTGACCCGGTTCTTTTGGTACCAGGTATTGCGGGTTCGATTCTTAACGCTGTTGACGAATCCGGTAAGGAAGATCGAGTCTGGGTTCGGATTCTCGGTGCTGATCGTGAGTTTCGTACTAAACTTTGGTCTCGGTTTGATGCTTCCACTGGTAATTAATCACTCTTTTTGATTATTGGTGGTATAAATCATATTAATTGCTTGAACAATTGATAATTTTATGATCAATTTACTGACAAAATAGAAATGGATGGGAGGTTTGTATACTCACTCCATCTGAAAATCAGGGTCCTGTTCCCAAAAGTGGACATTATCAAAGTAGTATGAATACTAACCTTCGTCACTCAAATGAGTGTCACATTTTCTTGTTGAAAAGTCATCATAAATCTTATCAAATTAATTTTTACAAAATAATATGTATCATGTTTTAGATTCTAATATTCTAGTCACTATAAGAATAATAAGCAATTTATCAAAAAGTATTTTTTATATTCATTAGAACAGGTAAATTATTTATAAAAATATTTAGTCAATAATTAATTTAGTCGACCAAAATGAGTCAAAAGATGACACTCATTTTGGAATGGAGAGAGTGCTATATATTTAGTGCGTCTTAGATTATAAAATTTCAATATTTATAAGAATATTAGGTATACTACTAGTTATTTTAGAATTTCGCAACAGCAAGTCAATCCTCGTGAAAAATTGGTTAAAAAATTTAATCAAGACGATTATAAAAAGTCAAAACAAGACGCTCTATTTGGGAGAGGGGAAGTACGAAATTTTGTTGGTAATTAACGACTGATAGAAAACTGTAGACCCCGATACTTAAACAATGGGACAATACTAATATGCAACCAGTGAGTGTGCATACGTTGATTTTTGTTTTATTTTATCACTTCAGATTACAGCATGTGTGGCTTTCTCGGCATGTTTGATTCGTTTGAATTGGTGAATATGATTTACTAGTATTATATGAGGGAAGGATGTAAACTTTAACTTGCTTCCCATGTTTCAATTACTTGCTAATTTAAGCTCCCCTTGTTTGGTGAAGTTGATAAAAGGGAATAAATAGACCTTGGGCTGAGAAAAGACAAAAGTAAAGCATAGATAGATAGAGAAAGAGTTCATATTTGCTTGAGCATTTACGTATTGTAAGGCCAGCTTATGGTTTTTAGTAAACTGTTGAAAGACTATGCATGCAAAACTGACAGTCACACTTGTAGAACAGCCCTGCAGTATCATAGGAAAGACAAGCTGACAGGTCGTGCTCCATAGCACTTTACTCCTATTGACAGTACTTTGTATTAATTGAACTATCCAATTATTTAATGTATAGTCCTCTATTATGGAAACTTAGTTCAGAATTACTGTTTCTTACTGCCAAGGCATTCCCCTGCAGTATTGCCAGTACATATTGTCTGATTGTAAAAGATCTAATTCCCCCACTTCTTGTAAAGTCAGTTCATCATCAATGTACTTGGAAAAGTAGGTATTCTATTTCCCCAATGTTTCCCACTCAAAGATGCTTGATATGTGACTTAAAAGGATTAAGTATGGTTACTCCGGCGGTGAGTTGATCATTTTTGAGGAACATGTATTGACCAGTGATCGCACTAAATGTTGGGATTCTTTAAAGATGTGCATATAATGACAGACCTTTGTGTAAAACAAAGATACAACTTCCCATAATTCTCTTGTGAATCACTTAACAAGGTAGCAATGGCTTGAATCCTGTTGCAAATGACCAATTGTATGTGGTATGCATGAATCATTGGAATAAAGAGTATTGTCTTAGGAGTATTTCTTAAGAGCCGTATTTTTCGATGGATTCGTTTCCTTGCTTTCTGCATGTTGAGTGTTGTGAATTCTTCTTCTTTGTGGGACAGGTAAATCAGTGTCCGTAGATCCCAAGACCCGTATCGTGGTCCCTGAAGACAGATTTGGCTTGAGTGCTATTGATGCCCTGGACCCTGACATGGTGCGTCTGACCCATCTATCTAGTGAAGTTGTTTGACTTTGCATCTGATAATGCTTCACAAAGCTTGATGTTTCAATTTTTGGCACAAAATTGTTCCTTAAGACGATATGATCCATCACTTTTCTTTTCTTTTCTTTTTCTCTTTAAGAGCATCTCTCCTTGGAATTTTATACTTTAGCTAACTTGTTTGAATTGTTGGTTTATGAAATAACCAGCTATTTAGTCTTCAATGTTCACATAGGAGATAAACAAGCTTTCATTTTAAAACCTTTACCTGCTTACATGTTTAGACTTAAATGAGTTGTAAGCTTGGATTTTATGAAAATAGGTCTTTGAAGCTGTAATTACATGCATTCATGCTGGAGTTATACTTAGTTTTCATTTGATAGTGTTAACTTTAGTTTTTACCCCACTCTTGAAGCGTGTTTTGATTTTTTTTCTTAATTAGACTTTCTGTCAATCTCCATTTGAATGCTCAAAATTGGATTTAAATAACACTGGGATTTCTTCCATTGTTGTAGACGTCCTCTCATTGTTGTTTAATCCAACAGCTACAACACTTAGGTCACTTGATTCAAGTTAACTCTTTACCATCTTCATGTTTGAAATGTGAAGAGCAAGTTGAGCAACAAAGAAATGAACAAGAAACAAAGAGAACACATGTAATTGAAAACCAAAGCAAATATACCCTTTAGGGTAGCTAAAGAAATGTGTTGCAGTTACAATGAAACTAAAGCATAAAAAAGCAACAAAGTGGTATGTGGTTCTGGTTCACAATAATCTAAAAGAAAAACGCCATGAAGTGGCTCAAAATGGAAGCTGGATTAGAACAAGAATGCAAAGCGCAGTGTGCAAGACTACCATTTAAGAGAACACCATACTAAAATTATGCCACTTTAGAATCTAAAACAAGAAGAAAAATCATAAGCAAAACATATGGCCAATGCTATTATACTAGAATAACAAAATGAAAACTTTTGAGTTGTTACTATTTCTTATACAAGTAGCACTTACCACCCATGATTAGGACAAAGGCCGAGTTGAGTTGAAGTAGCTATTACCAAATACAATCATTCGTTTGCGACCCGTATTAAAGCCCAAACGTATTTATTTGAAGAAGTCACTTTGCTAAAACAATAATTCACTGCAAATACATCTTGTGGGTTCTATAAGATCATAATGCATCGTGTACCTACCTGGCCAATTGTTGAATATATTTCTGAGTTCTCTGTACATTATCTTCCATTGGTCCCATGTCATAGGTGATTGGTTCTCCAAATTGAGTTCTAAATCGCATTCAAGTGGGTCTAGAGATTTCTGTTCTTATTGTTCTATGTTGGCATGGAGTTTGACTTTCGTTTTTCTTTTTTGTTTTGACAGGTCATTGGGGGTGATAGCGTATATTATTTCCATGATATGATTGTTGAAATGAAAAGGTGGGGTTACCAAGAGGGGAAAACACTTTTTGGATTTGGGTATGATTTCCGCCAAAGCAATAGGTAAATGCTAAACTGTGTTTCATATTACTGTCGATCATTTCTGATTTTGATTGCATCCTGCGTAGTTGATAGTTACATGGCTTTTCATTCGTAGTGGAAATCGTTGGAAAATAACCTCTCTCTTGTTTTTTCCCCTTCTCTGAGATGGATGGGTGTCTTTAGATTGTTAATGTCGAGTATCTCATCCAATAAGCCGAAGATACTAACCAGAACCAGTGTACACTTTATTTATCACTCCCCATCTATGTAACGGAAGGTTGAGTCAAGGCGAACCTCCATATGGTAGATTACTTGTATTTATCCGGACACCATTGCGCTGGTTTCCCAATGCTACAACGTGGGTCAAACCCTGTTAGTTTAGTGTTTGTAAGCTTCTTTCTAATTTTATTTGTGACCTGCATTTTCAGATTTTTGCTTTTGCGAAATTTTGCTGTTTAGTACGTAGTTTTGGAACACCTTTTCTGCAATGGACTTTTGGAATTATGTCCTAAAGCTCCTATTCTATCTTATTCATGCATTATTTATATTTTTGCCATTTCTGAGAGGAGAAACATATACTGTTTTTCAACATGATCCTGGTGGATATGTGATTGCATTATGGGAGCGAACTTTAGTGAGCACTTAAAATAGTTCACATGTGCGAACGCTTACGACACAATGGTACACCATTATATGCCTGTTGTAAACTATTATAATACTCCCTCCGTCTCATTTTTATCGGCCAACTTTCCATTTTAGGACGTCTCAAAGATATTAGCCACTTCAAGTTTCAAGGGATATTAATTGTTTATTTTTTCATTGTACCCTTACCCTTCAAATTACAAGGTGAGCCAAGAGTAATTAAGGGTCAAACGAATATTTAATAAGGGTATGAATGGAAAGAAGACTAAAAAGGAATGTATTTATTAACAGACCCTAATCCACATGCTTTGTTTGGTGGCCAATATAAGTGAGACGGAGGGAGTAATATTTAGGCCCGCTTAGTGGATTGTATAATATTTGCAATACCTATGCCATAGTGTTTGATTAGATATATTCGTCGTATAAACTGACCAAAAGAGTATATATTTACCATTTTGTCGCAAATGCTCGCATATGTGAACTAAAAAAGTGTTCTCACCATTGTCAATCCCTACATTATGATGATTTCTAGTTCTTGTAAGATAATTCATTTGTTCTTTTAGGTTTCAAGAAACATTGAATCGTCTTGCTGAGAAGTTGGAGTCGATATATACTGCGGCAGGGGAGAAAAGGATAAACGTAATTACTCATTCTATGGGGGGACTTCTTGTCAAATGTTTCATGAGCCTGCACAGTGATGTAAGGCCACTACTGACATTCAGATGCTTATGCTTCTGTTCTTCCTTTATTTTTCTTTTAATTTTTTTTACTTTTAGGTAGCTGTACCGTCCTTGCATGTGAATTTAAGGCCAATTTCCACATGACCTGTGCCATTTTTTGTGTTGAAGTAATCTTAAGATGATATTATTGTTCTACAGCTTTTTGAGAAGTATGTGAAGAATTGGATAGCAGTTGCTGCGCCATTCCAGGGTAAGCATTACTATATTGTGTAACTAGACAGTTGAATTGGACACTGGTTCTGATGTTCTATGAACACTCTAGGTTACATTTCCTTGTATGGAGTTTATCTCAATATATGAAAGAGCATAACACAATCTAATGTCTTTTAGTCTTGCAAGGATCAGCTTTGCAGACCTTTTTTTGATAGTTCGTAAGAATAATTCTAGAGCAACAAAGAAATGTATACAAAAGTGTACAAAAGTCTAGTTGGCTTAATATGATTTGACCAAAAATTTGTGGACCCTATCACTTAGGAAGATTGTACCAATAAAAATGATCCACATAGTCTTTTGTGCACTTCTCTTTGTAACTCTTTTGTGGCTGTAGCATTGCTCAGTTCATAAACAGTAGTTTATTATGTTACTAAAATTATTAAACTTCAATAGTGTTGGTATAACTTATACTACAACCCTTGTTTGACCTTTTTTTAGTTTTAGTAATTGGACATCAGTTTAAGTGCTATATAGAACTGAATTAATGTTGATTCCGTGCTGCATCATATCAACAGGTGCACCTGGGTATGTTACTTCTGCCTTCTTAAATGGAATGTCATTTGTGGAGGGGTGGGAGTCGAACTTCTTCGTATCCAAGTGGAGCATGCATCAGCTGGTACATTTTTCTGCTCTTTCTTTTACTGAAATAACCTCTGTTATAGTTTTAAAGGGTTTTAAATTTGCAATTTGCCAAAGGTACTGCTCTTTCTCCCCACGACAATTATCAGGCGTTTAGGAATGTGCTCATTGTTTTTCAGACTTTTGAGTCTGTTTGTGGCTGTACGATGAACTTGGCCAAATGTGGGTTAACTGGGATTCTTTTTTTAGTTCCCAAGGGGTTAGTGCCTATGCCTCCTTAATTGACTGTCGAGTCTTTTCTAGGACTACTGGTGGAACCATGGAAGTAGAAAAGCTTGTTAGCCTTTTGGGATGCAGTTAAGAGAGTAGGATTGGATAGGTCGAAAAGCGCTTTCCTATCTTTTGGTGAGAGTTTAGTAGTTTATCCTGTAAAGCGTGTCTCTCAAGTATTTCCCTATTTTGTGAGTGTGGTGGTAAGGATTGTGAAAATTATGAGAGATTTCCTGTAGGAATGGGCGAAGAGGCTTGTAGAATTCACCTTGTAGCATGAGGTTTAGAGGTTTCGGGAGGGATAAAGAAGCTGCTTGCGAGTGGAATTGTGCTTATTTTGGTACATTGTGGAGTATTTGGTGGAGAGGAACGGGAGGATTTTCCGTAATCAGGTCATATACTTTTCTGTGCTCAAAGGAACGATTCAGTATCACGCATCTCTATGGGGCTCGGCATTGGGGATTTAAGGGGTGTCGGTGTCAGACCTGTTATTCTGATTTGTTATTCCTTTAGGTCAGCTTATTCTCCTCTTTTGTACATTTTATTCCGTCTAATAAATTTATTATTTTATCTAAAGAAATAGCTGGGGATGCGGGTTGTAAGCATTGGAGGAGGGTCGTTTGGGCTTGAAGAGCTTGATGTGCAGCATGCAGGAGCATCTCTTTGGTGGCAAGTGGTTGTTGTGTCTTCCCCAGACTCGGGTAATATGGCATAAAGTTAATAGAAGCTAGTTTGGTCTGTATCAGGCCGGTTGTGATGCTTTTTGAGAGTTCAGTACCCACAGGAGTCTCTGTACATTCATCCATTAGTCTCATCTCTTGTATATTTCTAGTTCTAGGTTCAGGATGGTGTATGGGGCTTTTATTCAATTCTGCGGAAGGCTTGGACATCATTTCTTTTTGCAGGACTTCCTTGGTTATTCCATCTATCCTCGCTTGGCCTGTTTTTCTACTTTTCTATTTAAGAAGGTATAGTTCTTGGGACTTTCCTGTCTTTTGTAGTTTGTGTGATCCGGAAGCAGAAGTGTTAAACCTCCTGGTATTCTTTCTCATGTGCTGCTGTCTAGTAACCAACATCCAACTTTTGTATATTGGAAGGTTCAAAACTTTATACTTGTCACTAATTCCTGTTCACTTGGCTTGCTCCCCTAACCACCGCTGTTTCCCTTTTCTCTTTTTATTTCAAAGGCTCGAGTCTCCTTTTAAGTTAAGGCATTTGTTTGGTCTCTTCTTCTTAATAGGCCAATAGTCGCGATGTAAGCAAGCTTGTAGATATAAGAGGATCTATCATTATTGGTGTGTAAATTTAAGTATTCTTAGGAGTGTCACATTCATCTTCTTTTTCTTTCTTTCAGTGTGATGAAGCTCAGTATGGAACATGGGTGGTCGGTGAAGCTTTAGCTTGTCTCGATTCTGTTGCTTCCTTCCTGCCATTGCTTGTTAGAGGCTTGATTTGAGATAGGTATCCTAGTATGTTGTGGGAGTGTGGCGAGTTTTCTTCCTGTGATGTACTTTGGTTAGAGAAACTCTAGAGCATCTAAGGATGAGTGGATGCGCAAACATTTGATTTGGGATAGGCTGGTGTTATGGCTTTGATATCGGCCTCAAATGAAGGTTCATATAGAGGAGTTCCCATTTTGGTGATGCAACAAGATTGGAGATTGGTGAATTTTGATTGTGCCGGGGGGGGGGGGCAAAGATTAGATACAAAAATTTGGATACAGAACTAGTTGGCAGCCACTGATTGCTTGTAATTATAAGCTCTATGTTTTTGTGCTGAGACCTACTTACTACGCAATCAGCCAGTTTGTGCCAACAATCTATCCCATTTATGCCATCCTAGTACTATGCTCGATTTTTTAATCCTTTATTTTGCTTTTTGTCCGTCTGTTGTAACTTGTAACTACTTCTCTTTCTATACTACTTTTCTATTTCACAAAAAGCAAAAAGGAGAGTACCTTTACAGTGTTTTTTTTAAAAAAAAAAATCTGTTAATATGCATTTTTTATTTCACTGTAAGTTTCTTCTTGAAATTTGGCCCACGAAAGGGGTTAAGTATATTACTGATGCACTGAACCATGCTTACTCTTGTCAATTAATGTATACCCTTATCTTTTTGATAAATTATATGCTGATTCATTGTACATTTCATTTTTGTTGCATGTATTATGGGGTGAGCTAACATTACACAAATATATCTATAAAATTTCTCTAGTACTATCTCTATTTTGAAATTGGTACCACTAATTTAGTATTCCTCGGAGTCTCTAATTGGAAAATGTACTTTCATGGCCCTGAATATCTGACCTGCTAAGTGCATGGATTAATTAAGAGCAATTTAATAACAAAAATGACCATGGTTCAACACAGACCGATAGCCAGCAAAACCCAGGGATGCTGAATTACCTTTTATAAGAAATCATAACAAGTTAAAATGCTATTATAGCACCCAGCTAACTGTATTACTGATCATCAATGGTACAAGAAGCACCCGTTTGAGGGAAATTTAATGCTGCATCCTTAATTTAGCTACATGAATCCCTTGTACGCCATCCTGTCATGCTACCTATCACTGAACTCACGTTCACCCTTTTAATCATTGCTGTTGATGTTACTTTTGTTCTTCTCTACGTTTATTACGGTTGCCAAAATTGATATCATAACATTTCTTGACTGGTTCAGTTGGTTGTCACCTTAATGTAAAAGCTTTTGGAGCAAAAATCCAATTATGCTGTCTTCCCATTAACCAATTGTATTCCATTTCAAATTCTAGGTCTCTTATTTCCAGCATATTATTTGTACTTAGTGGTGGAAAAAATTAATACTACTCTTTTCTTGTCATCATTTAGAATCTTACATCCTTGTCCACTCGGTGCTCATAGAATTGTGATGTATTCTCTGCCTCATAGAACGTTGATGCTTTCTCTTCCGTAGTGAGGAATTGATTTAGTTTGACAATGATTTGTTATCCTTATGAAAGTCACTGACATGGTCTATAATTTTCAGCTGCTTGAGTGCCCATCAGTATATGAACTGATGGGTTGTCTGGATTTCTCTTGGCAACATGATCCACTACTAGAGATCTGGAAGGAGAATAAGGATGGTGATGGTGACTCTACCATTCTATTGGAGTCTTATTCCATGTTGGAGGCTATCCCTATCTTTATTCAAGCTCTTTCAAACAACAAGGTGAGTTGTGTAAAATGCATATAGTTTGGAAATTGAGAAATCTTGAGAACAATGATTCGTTCTCAAGTAGGATTCTACGTTTTAACTTGTGAGAAACAAAATAATACTCCTATTCCAGAACAAGTGCTCACTTTTTTGGGGTATTCCAAAGTAAGTGTATTAAAAAAATTGCCATTTTTGGAGGAAAAAGGGTCAAACCTGACACTTGATTTGGAAAGGGAGTACCTTTACGTTTGTGGTGCACTTTCCCTCGTGTGATTTGATTTAATACACACTAGAAAAAGGTAGTTGCTAGAATTGTTAGCATGGGATTAAATTTCACACTCGCAATGCAATATATTTACTGGACACAATTATTTATGCATATTTTTACGTTGATGCCTTAACAGGTTAATCTTGATGGGGTGGATATTCCTTTACCTTTCAACTTACAAATATTGGAATGGGCAAATGAGACAAGAAAAATCCTTTCTTCTGCCAAGGTCCCTCCTCGAGTCAAATTCTACAATATATACGGGACTAATGTTGAAACACCTCATACTGTGTGGTAATACTTCGGTTTAATTCATGAATTATTTTTACATCCTGCAGTTCATGGCTAACTATATTCAGATCCTGGATATAATGTGCTTACAATTATTAAATGTATGCTCGTAGAAGCATAATCAGCGTGCATAATCATTTTCTGTGGTGATGCAGTTATGGAAGCAATGATGCACCTGTTAAAGAACTCCAACAACTGCCACACCTCTGGGTAATGATTATATATTAAGCTGTAGGCATTGTTCCTTGTACCTCTACGTGGCAGCTTTTTATTTCCTTACTTTAGACTTTATTTGTATTCCTTTCATTCCGCTTAGAAGTGTCGAGGTGTAAAAGGCCCAACGTTTAAAGAGATATATAAATACCTTTACAAAATAGAGAACTCGATTTATCTAACTAGTTTAGTTGATATATTATGGTCAAACTTGAAACATATAGGTTGTGTTCTCCTGGGTGAATTTCACCCAGGTTTTCTGATTTTTGATTTTTCTCTCTCATTGGTCCCACACTTTTTCTCTCTATCTCTCTCTTACTCTTTACTATAATCATTACAAAAACTCAAAAACCAAATCAATAAATCACCCATTCAAACACACCCATAGAAATTTTAGTTTGAGTCTGTATAATTGAAACACATGCACTACCTATTAGTACCTTTTGCTTTTGATATGCATTCAAATAGATTCCCTGGTTCATTGTATTATGTTGTTTGCATGGTCTCTGTATTTCTAATACGATAGCTGACATTATGTGGTTGCACATTTTCAGGCCAATTACGTATGTGTTGATGGTGATGGGACAGTTCCAGCAGAATCTGCAAAGGTATATTGTGTTTCTCATTTTCCCAGACCTGGTATTGCGTGTTGATGTTTTGTTACGTCAAAACATTCTAATCATGTCACAGAAACAGTTTTGCCTTCGTTTAGACAAAATTTTGTTACTTACATCCTTCTTTAGATAAAGATCTTTCAATCCAGGGAGGTGTAATGACAGTGGAAAGATTTGGTGATCCCTGTCTCTGAAGTTGTTTTGCTGAATTGAGATTTATGGGTCCCTAGTAACTTTACTATCCAAACAATATGATGGTAGAATAACTGGAAAGATGAATTATAAAATGGAATGTCAGAGGCATGATCATTTGTATGCCTGCTTTAGGAGGTAGTCCTGGACATTGACCAATTAGTTGAAACTTGAACGTATATTTGTGAAATAAATATATTGGTGTAAATTGCAAAAAGGAATATAGATTCTGTGGATTGATGGTGGGAATGTTCCAATAGCACAGATTGTGGGAACTTGTTAGCAGTGTATATATTTGATATTCTTTTTCCCCATCTTTTGAAACCACGCATATTTAGAATGACTTGGAGTGTTTGTTATACTACTCTCTTGTCAGTCAAATTCTTAGCTTGTTTAACTTGAACCTGAATCAGCTGTCTGTGGGCTAACCCTCTGCTTTACATGATGAGACAGGCTGATGGGCTTAATGCAGAAGCCAGGGTTGGGGTTCCTGGAGATCACCGTGGAATCATCTGTGATCGACATGTGTTCCGAATTCTCAAGCATTGGCTTAAGGCTGATCATGATCCCTACTACAATCCTGTGAATGATTATGTGATCCTACCGACAATCTTTGAAATTGAAAAGCACCGATTGAAGGGGTTAGAAGTCACTTCACTCAAAGAGGAATGGGAACTCGTTACAGACGACCAAGATGGCGCCAATACAATGCCTTTGGTGGGTACTATCTCAGTTTCTCATGCAGGAGCAGACCAACGCTTGCAGGAAAAGGCTCATGCCACTGTTATTGTTCACCCCCAGAGTGAGGGTAAGCAGCATGTTGAACTCAACGCTGTGAGCGTCACTGCAGGTGCATAAAGAACTTGCTCCTGACCCTCAAAGCGGATTGCACAAATGCTTGTGTGACCGGGAAATGGAAAGTCTCTACTATTATGTAAATATGAATGTTAATATATGCAATCACTTGTATTATATTATGGCTGGTCAAGTAAAGATGTAACATTGTAAATATTACTACTAATGAGCAAGTGTTTACTGGTATATTATGATGAAAAATGTAATGTATTCCTTGTTCTAAACATGTGATCATTGCATCCCTTGGAGTCGCTGACCGCAAGGGATACAATAACAGAACATTGGAGAAATTTTAGACTGACCCGACAACTTTAAATTCCTCGGAGCATTTTTAGAGCGCTAAGCTTTGTGATCTTTTTCCCGTACTTCACAAGGTGGTGGGAAAACATTATTCATTTTCTAACAATGAGACGATGCATTGTAGTTTCCTCGTACCAAATTTTCCCCCTCTTTTTTCGCTATAAATCTCGAGGATGTAATTTTATAGAACCCTATCATTTTAAAATTATATTAAAATAAAAAGTAAGGAAGTATTAAATTATACCTCTAATTGGGTTGTTCAAGATGGAAGGGGGTGCTT
>JAOTQG010044520.1:0-25780 GCA_025631175.1 Iris virginica
CCCTCTCTCTCTTTCTCTCTCCATCACTATCATATAAATTATTAAAAGTCAAAGGGCAAAATTGTAAACTCCTACAAAATCAAAACAAGCACAAAACAAACACAAAATACAAACAAAAACAAAACATATTAAAAAACTCCACTTCCAAACGCACCTAAAATCTTTGCTAGCAACAAATCCCACTTAAATTTTAAAAATAATTGCACGGAGACTGTTATTTTTGTTTTTGCGGGTACTAAGAACTATCCAGTTACTGATCTAATTCGATCCGGGTCGTGCAATTAACATTGACGGATGAGTCTTTTAGCGAGAATTTTCTGCATACGGTGAGACTCGAACTCGAGATCTCACTTAAGCGAATCTAAGCCGCTTACCACTTGGACCAACCCCGTTGGTCACAGAGACTCTGTTAGGATCCATCAGGGTGCAACAGTTCAGTTTAATTTGATTTGGATCTAAACTGCAAGTTGAATCGTACTCTATCGGTTTAGAGAATTTCAAAACTAAACCAAATCGTGAAATTAGACTCCTCAACCAAAAGTTATGCTTATTTCTGTAAATACCGATCCCAAGCTTGCCTATTCATCAACAAACGGAAATGGAACAACTTGTGTTGAGCATCTAACTAGACGTTGTTCAGTTCGGTTCAGTTTATCAATTAATTTTTTTTTTTATAATTTTGCAAAAAAAATAAATAAAATATAACTTAAGATTTATAACAAAAAAATTAAAAAATATATATTTATCATTAATAGCATACGATCACAATAAAAATTAAAAAACTACACAATTATGTTATTTATTTACATAATATTTAAAACAATACAACTTAAAAATTATTAAATTTATAATTTTATCATAATACAATTAAATTTAAATTAAGAATATAATTATTATTTTATTTTATATATAAAATTAAAAGGGGAATATATAAATATATAAAAAATATGAGGTATTTATATGAAAATATACATATACATTAGATATCGGTTCGGTTTGATTCGGTTTAGTTTGAGGTGTCAAAACTGCAAATTGAACCATCGTTGATCGAAACCAAAGCAAACTCATCGGTTTGATTCAGTTCGATTTGGTCGTCGATTTGAGCGATTTGAACTTACACCCCTAGATCCATCATGTTAATGGTAAATTGGCTGATTAGGTGAATGAACTTTGAGCTACAATATATTTAGTTGATGAATATTTATCATGTGATATATTCACTTAATGGTATATATTTCAATGGTATATTGTACTTGGTGAAGAGATAATAAATTTGAAATTTTTTGACGCATATCAAGGTTTAATCTCACAAACATAAAATGGGTTGAGATGATCTTGGTTGGAAAGATTTAAAAAGAAGAAATTCAGATATTATGGAGAGAGTAATGTAGTTTAGTCAAGGGAAAGATCAATAAAAAGGTGAAAATATATAATTTCGCTAGATTTTGAGTGTGGGTGTACAAACAGCTTATTCGAGTGGGTAAAAAATTTTGTGTTAGTTATAAACACGAGGAAACTTTGTACAATATTATTTTTAAATTAGGGAAGTTGGTGGCTCTTCATGAAAGTAGATTAGTAATTTGCTGAGCCACGTAAATCGCTTGTGTGCTCTTTTATTTTAGTCATATTTTTTGTATATATTTATCTATCTTCGCACAATAATTGGTATTAGAGCCGAAGGTTCATTTCAAGTTGTTGCGCGCTTTGTTCAAGCGGGATGGTTGATCTCAAAACAACAGAGTTCAGAGGTTCGATGTCATGAAAAATTGTATGCTTTGACATAGAAGAGTAAAGAACATCCTAGTTTAACGAGGCTTGACAAAGACGTTGAAGGGAATGGATGATAAGCCGAAAAAAATTACGAAGGAAGATTGAGAGGACATTGAGAAAATGTATGTCAGTACTATTCGATTGTACATTGCCGACAATTTATCAACTTGGAAGAACTGACGCGAAGGGATTTAGTGATTTTAGCGGGTCCGAATCCAAAAAATGCGGGAATGGTCGACGTCTATATTTCAAGTGCGGAAACAGGGACACATCAAAAGAAATTTTTTTAATTGGCAAAGGAAATATGGTGGCGACGCAGAAAATTCGACGGGATTAGCATATGATGATGGAGATATTCTCACGGTCTTCAACATTGGCACTACTTCTCAAGCGATGGGAGTTATGAAAATGACATGCGGCAGAAAGGTCTTACTAAAGGGAGAAGGGTGCGGTGGTTTATATCGTCTGGTGGGGAGTACGATTAATAGTACTCGGACTTTGAGGTTTTGTTGGAAAGGGAGTGCACAAGTGTTTCCAAGTAGACGATGATGCGAAGAAAATTTCTACTAGTGAAGAGGTTGTATCGAGGGCCCTCTTTGGAGCCAAAAATTGATGTCGACTTGATTTCAGCTGCATATAGGATTGACCAATTGTGAATCAAGTGGGTAGGACCAAGTTCTTGATTCGGATGTGTTAGCTAGTACAAATAAATGACCAATGGTACGTTTGTGGAACTTACAAACGGATTATATATCTCTATTTTTGGCTCTCATGATGATATTTTTGCTTCTCATGTGTTCAGAGTGGGAGATTATTGTGATTCATCCTCTCAATGAGAAGCAATGTGACTGACTAGCTAGGTACATAAACCTTGAGGTACAATGTATTTAATTGGTGAACATTGATCATATTATACATTCAGTTGGTGGTGCATGTTTCGAATGGTACATTGTACAATTGGTGAAGAGACAATTAATTTGAATTTTTTTTTAGGCATATTAAGGGTCAATCTCACAAGTATAAAAGAGGTTGAGATGGTCTTGATTGGACACACTTGAAAAGAAGAAGTTCAGATATTATGGAGAGAGCAATATTGTTAGTCAGGGGGAGAGCAATAGAGGGGGGAGGGTGTATAATTTCATTAGATATTGTGTGGGTGTACAAAGGACTATCCGGATGGGTAAGAAATTTTGTTTTAGTTATAAACACGAGGAAATTTTGTACTATATTATTTTTAAATTAGTAAAGTTGATGGCTCTTCGAAAAGGTAAACTAGTAATTTGCCAAATCACGTAAATTTTATGTGCTCTTTTATTCTGTCATATTTTTTTTAATGTATATTTTTCTATCTTTCCACAACAGACACTTCATTTCTTTCATTAAGTGAGGAGTACATTACTTTTAAAATAAAATAATGAAATGATGTGTTTGGATGAGTACTTTTTTAATTTATTTTTTAATTTTTATAATAATAATAAGTAAAAGAGGAAAGAAATCAAAAAATTATGAAAATTTTTAGTTATATTATTTTTTATTTTAATCTAAGTATTCACTAATTTTAATTGAAATGTTTCAAGAGATATGTCCACTTTTTACTAGAGAAAAAATGACAAATGATTCGTGCACATAAATTTTATTTGAATCCATAGGTAATTTTAATTGTATCCACAAATTATATTGTACATTAAATATGGGTTCTAATGAGTAGTAAAAATTCAAAAGTGGAACAAATTGAGTAACGTTTCATGTAAATATTTTGGACATTAAAGGCAAATAATTTGACCAAAAGTTATTAAATTCGAATAGGAGATATTTTTGAGTTTGGATCCTCTATTTTACTATTATTATTGGGTTCCACCACAATGTGAGTAGTAGTACACAGAATGTGAAAAAGTGAAATAGAGGATCCTTCCACCACGAAAATTATATTTCAAGTGTTCATTGCTAGGAGCACCTAGATGCTTCATATAATTTGCCCGATTGCTCCCACCGTATTTTTGCATGATCAGTATGAAATTATGAATGAATACGGTGGGGTTGAATTTATTACCCACCATTCAATTAAACCTGCAGACAACCCCAACCCATCACACTTTTAAGTATGTAATCTTTTATTATTCATAAGGGCCAACCCCATCACACGTAAGGTTTGAGGTCGGAATTAAGGGATCGGATCGGATCGAACACGAAGAAAACTGCTGATTCGAGTCCTTATGTCCCAAATGGTCATTCATTCCTCCCATTTTTCTAAAATTTCATTTCTTCTACTCCAAATGATATCCCATTTTTCTAATTTTTTTTTTTCCTTTTTTGCTTCAAATGATTTTTCATTTATCTCATTTTTCTAAAATTCATCTCAATGATTCAAAAGATGATGGTAAAATTTTAAATTCTAAATTTTATAATATGTGTGAATTTATAAAAGTTATGTGTCAATTTAATC
This sequence comes from Iris virginica, assembly GCA_025631175.1. Classification (NCBI taxonomy): domain Eukaryota; kingdom Viridiplantae; phylum Streptophyta; class Magnoliopsida; order Asparagales; family Iridaceae; genus Iris; species Iris virginica. The sequence continues at coordinate 4,214 of JAOTQG010044520.1, forward strand.
TTTGAAAAATATTATTTACTTTGAGCAAATAAAATTATACCATTTGTAAAATATATGTGAATGTAAAAAGTCTGTCAATTTGATAACAAAAATCAACATGTAACTCAGTCAAACCGTAACTCTTGGGATGATGGCTTAAGACTTTTCCCCGTGGGGGGAAGGAACTTGTTCTCACATGGGTTTGCTTGATGACAAATGTCTTTGATTCTTTAATGTTTGGAAAGAGATATAGTAGTACATACTCAGAAGATTTAAAAAAACGATAGTTGCAAATAATTGAATCCGGTTGGTGACAGGTACCTATTCGACCCCCCCTCTTATCAAGGAAGGAAAAATGAAAGTTTACCTGAAAGCCAGGGATCTTGTGGCTCAAATTCAACGTTTATTATGGCGACAGTGGAGGATAGAGCCAGCTCATGTCACCCGAGAGGCGAGCAAGGTGACGGATAAACTAACTTCTCTTGTGATGAATTTGGAGGATCGGTTCCCATTAGTTTAATGATGCGCCTCAAGCTGCTGCTGCTGCTGCTGGTGGTGGTGGCATCTCAGATGTAACAAAAAGAAAGGAAAGTCCACCCCCACCTCAACCTTTTTTTGGCCTCTCAAATCACCACCATAACTCAATGAATAAGAAGACCACTAGTTTGTCACAAGGCTGCATTCTTTATCACACACAAGTGACTAATTGAAACTTTCGACTTAAAGAGAGAGAGAGAGAGATGCATTTGCAGCTTCTTCAACAGAGAGCTGCATTTGCCAGTTTACTATGACTTCATCATCTTATAGAGAGTTTGTAAAATTAACCTATTTATAAAATTTGTAAATTTAACCTATTTAGTGAGTTATGATCAATAAATTTAAACATATTTAGTAAATTAATGTCAAATAGATTCAAATTTAATGATTATAATTCCCTTAAATAGGTTAATTTTAAAATTTTTATAGACCCACGGGTTTAATCGGATCACAAATTGCCACCCCTATAGAGACAGGCGATTTGCGTCTCTTTGATCCAAAAGAGCTAGAATTAGAAACGAAAAGATATTTCGTGGAGATGGGATGACCCTAGAGCTTTAATCCAAACTCAAGTTTAGATTGTGCATAGCCTACTTTGAGAAGATAACCTATCCAATGGCGATGGGCAAACAGGATCAAGTTTGTATTACTGCGTAATGTCCCATGGAAGAGATGTTTAGAGGAAGGAACTGCAATTTTTCGATCAAATACATCATTCTATAAACCCCAAATGTACATTCCTTCTGTGTGTGATTATCATTCAAAACCTCATGCGGTTGTAAACCAACCATTTCCCCCCTGTATTAATATGGAGAACTCTGAGAAGGATAGCAACAAGAAATATGTTAATATCATTCAAAAACTCAAAGCCTCCGTCTCCCAGGCATCCACACACAAACACACACACACACACACACACACGCGCGTCTAACTTAATCGACATGCAATTCCGCCAAATGATAACGGCTTGACCATTTTAATTCAAAAGAAAAAAAAGAGATAAAGCTAATATCGTAAAATAGGCAATCTTTCTGCATCATTTTCTTGCTCATGGTCCCCCAACGTGCTATTACTGGTACAGCAGTCAAACAAAGCTAGTTTGGCCTGCAGCTCAAGGTCATTGATTGAAGTTCATAACTCTTTGGTAGTACTCCATCAACATTAAGGGTCAATTCTTGGGCCAAAGTAGACCAATTAACTTCTACATGGTTAGAAGTGTGCTGGAAAGAAGCTACTCCCTCCGTTTCCTTCTAAGTGTCCCCCAAAGCGACATAAATCTTTCACATAAGGGGGAGAAAGTGGACAACCCTGATCCTACTAGTATCCAATAAGGTAAAGTTGATATACTAGTAAGTATAGTTTGGAGATATGTGTGCAAAAATCAAAGTTTCTTGACTGGAGTCGAGCTGCCTATTGTAGTCCATGATCCCAGATCATGCTAAGCTGTTTACGGCGAATAGTAACCCTTATGTAGACCATTGTTTGAAATGGTTTTAACTCATGAACTGATACTCTGCTCCTACTCCTACTTCTTCTTCAAGTTCATTAGGGATTAAAGCTTCAATCAATCAATGGGGGGAATACGACCTATAATTGGCCTAACACTTGAGCCCAACCAAACCAATAAAACAACTTTCATCCATCCATCCATCCATCCATCCTCAGTAAACACAGCACAAAACATAGAACGTATGATTTCCATTTCTTTCAACTTCCAACTTCCGAGAAGAGTATTTGACAAAGAATAATAAAAGTTTTAGACATATATAAGCCTGCCCTGTAGTAATAATAAGTTGCTAATAATCATCAACCCCACTGCATTAGATTTAATACACCTTACTTTTTATTGAGAAAAAAAAAATACATATAAACCTCAGACCGGAGCAGGAGCGGAGGCGTCGAGATTTCCCGGTGACTTAATGGCGGAGGCATCAGCGACATCATCGGGATCGAGAGCAGGGTCAGACTTGTCCATGGCGGATCGGGCTTTGTCGAGCCACGGCTTGAAGGCCATCTCTATGGCTACCCACCCAAAAGCAAGTGCTCCCAATATCACCGCCGTCGATTTCACTGCAGACCCACCCTTCCCCATTGAGAATCTGATAAATCTCTCTTCCTTTCTTCCTGGTCAAAATCAGAATCTCGGAGGGTTGGTAGAAATGGATTCCTTCCTTAATGCTAGTATTTAATTTTAGTCTATTGATAGGGGTTTTGACTTTTGGGAGAGGAAAGGACAAAGCATCAAATGTTTTGGGCTTGGACTTGGACTTCACTTGCGGCAAGGCCCAGCTTCATAATCTTTTTTGACAGTATATAGTGCCTTTGGTGAGTTGCTACCTTAACTAAAAAGATACAAATGGAATTGACTTGGTAGCGTCAAAAAAAAATTTAAAAAAAATTAAAAATGGAATTGATCGGTTCGATGATTTGATCCTTACAAATTGTCATAGTAAACAATGGTTATGAATAATTGTATGGCTATGGAGACACTCAGGTACTTGGTAATGAAACGGGCAAATAAACATTCGAGTAAATAGCTGCGAATAATGAGCCAGAAGAGCTATGTGCTATTATGTGCTAAAACTAATGAGCCAAAGCTATGTTCAAATACGTACTAATCGTAGATGATGGGTAGAGATATACATTTATCAAAAATTTTAATGTTTTTTCAGTTATGTGACTTGTCATTCATCCAACAAATTCATTTCATAAACTTGCAAGTACTCGACAATGGACATAGTATGATGCTACTCAGACTATCAAAAGATACTTGGCACAAAGCAAATGGATCCGATGGATAATAAGAAAACTAAGATAGCAGCTATCCCATGATACAATTGTTTACAGAATCAGACTGTCGGAAAAATTGAAAATTACTGCAGCTAAACAGTTAACGGCCTCTACCACGTCCGCGCCCACGACCACGACCGCGTCCGCGACCCACTGCTCTCCCTGAAACACATATGCAAGATTAAGGATAGGCAGTGACTTGCAAGTATTGCATGCAGAAAGAAAACCAAGACCATATTTACAGCAGTCTAATGGAAATTTTGATTACCTGCAGTTGGCTTCTTGGGTTTCACCCTAGGTGTCTCTTCTACCAGCAAAGTCTCGAGATTTAAGCTGTCCGGCAGGATATAGTATCGAATGTTGTTACCCCTAACACTCAGGTGATCTAGAGAGACTGGATTCTTTCCCTTGAGTGTAAGTTTAACTGTTTTCAAATGTGTATTCATACTAATATCCACACCTGTCCCAAGCACCGAAATAGCAGTTAAATTCAAGAAACAAGTTTAGAGTTAAGATTCACGTAAGCACAGCAATACCATGTACAAACAAGTTTAAACTGGGGCAGGGCACATTTTTGAGCCTAACCAGGACTTGCTGTAAAACTAGTCAATGATGTTATTCTTAACCACTCGAAACTAAGCATTACTGACTCTGATGGTCGAGAATGCATAACAAAATGAAACCATATCAAGAAAATCATTCGATGGGAAGCCAATTGTACCAGCCAAACCAGACTCACTGGCTGATGAGATAACCAGGTTGCTCAGTGAAGGAAGTGTACAAGGACGAGCATTCCTCATCATGATCAGTGAGCCTAGTATCTGTGCTATAAAACATTTGATTCAGGGGCATAGTATTTCTTGTCCGACCAACATCCAAAACCACTGGAAAATGGGAGAGTGGTTGCATTATTTGGCATAATTAATTGTTATCAACTTATCATGTTTGAAGGTCCAAAACGATGTTATGACTTCTACTGGTTCTACAACTCTCCTAATGACATGACAAGAGCCTATGGACACGAGAACATCCAAACTCAAATGAGTGTTGGTTCACACATTTGGAATCATGGTATAAACGTCCAAAATTTTCCCCGACAAAGTACTAAGAGATTCAGGACCCTTCTTCCTGTGTTATTCAATCTTGCATTCTTAGAACTACAACCACGCATATATATTAGCATGACTGAACTGTAAGTAGACAAACGCATCAGCACTAATGACACTAATCATGCAAATAACACAACTTCTTCAAGGAACTCAACAATAATGGATGACTATGTTTCATTTCTTTAACAAGAAACCAAAGGCAACTAAACTAGTAGCCTTGACAGAAATGTGCATGGAGGATAAGGTTTCAAGAATGCAATATATTGGAAACATGTGCATCGAAAAGATATGATGAGCAACAAAACATAGAGGAGCTCACAATACAAATCTACAATGGTTCATAAGTCCATTTTCTGCCTCCTTTCCTAGGACATGGAAACCCACAAGTCAGGTCCTATAGGTGCAATACCAATTAAACATACATCCATATCCACCACAAGTCAAGGCCCCAAATGTAACACCAAGTAGTTCAACACTTAAATATCACCAAGGGAAACCCATCAGTCTATGCCTCTTTCAGTTAAGGCAAGGCACTTTAGTAGGATATCACAACTCTAACAAAATATTGTCATTGAGTATCAGCCAATAGAAGCTATATGCTTGAATCATAGGACTCAGTTGTAACATATTTTGGGGCATCAGATGTTGGCGTCGAAGGTGGACAATTTTTTTGAGTGTATGATTCCATCCAAGTATGAGTCGATAAACCAATTGAACTCTCACATAAGAAATCACATTTTCTCTGAAACACAATGATAGCATGGGGAGCATCTATATTCTAATCATTAAACAAATACAAAAAACAAAAATGGAAGATGTTTTATGCCACAAAATATCAACAAACATAAAAACTATGGGTCATCTGCATCATTATTTTGTCAAAAAAATAAAAATGAGGCACACAATCTAACAAATACAAGATAGTCGTAACCGAAGGCAAGTTGGTGCAGTTAAGTGCTACCTTAGGGACACAAAAATATAGGTTCAAACAGAGCCTTTAGTGAGAAACATAAACAAAATTGCATACGTCCATGCAATATCTGAACTTATCTGCTTGAGTGGCCTGACTAAAAATGGTCAAATTCAAAATGATTTAAAGCAGGATCAAGTTCTACTATGTAAGAGAGGTGTCATCTATGTGTTTGCAACACTCTAAAGCCCAAATGTAACTTATCCATTGCCTGATTTATAGGCTCTCAACTAACTCAGCCTTGGTCTCAATCAGTTGAAGACCGGCTTCATAAATGACCTGAAAAAGTTTTGCACTCCTTATGAGGCTACCCAATGCAACCCTCTCCTCTTTCACCCGGGCTTGGGACCAGTTGTATAATGGTAAGGCTCCAAGAGCGACACATCTGGAGTTAGAAATTCAGCAATGGATGAGTTATGCTGGTATGCTTGTTAACCAAACTCAACGCCCTATCAGCCATCAATAGTATCTTTGCCTAATTCACTCATACTCCAGGCTCCATTCAAATACCAATTGTCGTCTAAAATTTAACAAAACCTGTTATAAGTTACACGCAATTCCTCTACCTAAACTATGGAGTCTCTCGATCCTTATGGCAGAACGTTTCAAACACCTTCTCTCGTATTCAAATTCAGTTCAGCTCAGCTCAGCTAAACAAGAGAAGAACAAAATTTAAGAACTTCCATGTAAGTAGACTAGTAAGATTCCTACCACCAGAAATGCGAACTCAAGTAACAGTCCACACAATTAACCTTTCACATTAACACACACAAAGTGAATGAGTGAAATTTGAAGCCGAAACTAAAGGCAGGCAACCACATCCATTTACCAATGCAATCATAAACAGTCCGCCGCCAGCAGACAATTTGATGCTCAGAATGATATATACGCAATCTTAAGGGCTCAAGTACTTGAAGTCCTAAAGCACAAGTTGTATTATGCATATGCAGTACTCGATTACTACTTATACAAGACTCACGCGTGAGCAATTTCAAACACAAGTATGCAACAGTAGCATTAGCATACCAAGCACGAAGGTTCAAGGGGAAAAACCCTAATTAAATTTCTGCAAACAAAATCCGGCCGGAGGAATATGGGGATAGAGAGTAGATTACCTGTGATGGTGCCATGAACAACGGTGCCATTCTTGAGCTCAATCGATACGGTCTCGTTGTTTAGCTTCATCAAAAACCTGTTCATATACATCAGATTCCATAGCTCGAATCAGAGACAATGTAGCACCAAAAATAACAGATGATTTTATGACAAATATGATCTAAAAAGAAGACGAAAAAAGAAATGTAGCAGACCTGACGAGCTTCATTGTTGGAGAGAAAGGAAGAACACAACAATTTCTAGGGCTTAAAGCGCCTGACTGTGCGATTCCGAGAGTTTTAGGACATTGGACGAGCTTATAGCCTCTTTTTTGACTATTTTTCCTAATGAATCCAACGGTGTCGTATTGACGGTACTCTGTAGCGGGCCACACGGCTTCTACGTTGGGCCTCTTTATGACTTCGCATGGCCCAATTGTTTATTGTGCTCCCTCCCTATGTTCAAAATTATCAGCTAGCTAGCTTCAATTAATTATGGTCAAATTTATCAAAAAATTGTTAAATATTTATAAGCTCCCTATCAATGTACTAATGGTGCGTTTGGATGAGTGATTTATTGATTTGATTTTTGAAATTTTGTAATGATTAAAGTAAAAAGTAAGAGAGAGATAGAGAGAAAAAGTGTGGGACCAATGAGAGAGAAAAATCAAAAATCAAAAAACCTGGATGAAAATCACCCAGGAGAATACAACATAAATGTTTTAGATTTAATTTGGGAGTTAGATCTTCTGTAACAAATAGTATTTCATTTTTTCAAAATTTTATTTCAACCATTTAAAAATAATTTTAAATTTTAATTGATTTAAAATATGTGTTATTTTTACAAGTTATGAGAAATGAGATATAATATAATTTGAGACAAAGCATCGATTTTGGTATTTTCTAGCAAAGAATACGTGCTTGATCGGCAAAAACAATATTTTACTATAGATTTTTTTTTAATAGAAAAATTGCCTCCTGCATTATTTATAGATTTTGCATCGTGAAAAAGATAAGGGCTAATTTTTTGTTAAAGGTTCTTATTAATCAAACTCGTACAAAAGAATAATTTTTCATTATTCAACTTCACTCCAAGTTTTCCCGAAAAATATTTTTCATGCTATCCAAGCAAGATAATTTAGTTAATACTTTAATAATTAAAATTTAAAATAACGACTATAGATAAATTATAATGAGATACTTATGTATTTATTTTAGGAATTAGCTAATATCCTTCCTAGTTGTAGGAGGTTAGTAATGTTCCCATTTTTATTTTTACAAAATGTCCTCACTTTTTAATTTTTAATATTTATTTGGAGGGATAAAAATATCAAAACCGTGTATAAAAAATGTGCTTGATAATTAATTATCATCTCAATCATTGCCCTAATCAATGTTCCAATCATTACATATGATCATCTCAATCATCGCCCTAATCAATGTTCCAATCATTACATATGTACATTTTACATGCATTAAATACAAGCACATTTTTTATACACGTTTTTAATATTTTTATCTCTTCAAATAAATATTAAAAATTAAAAAGTAAAAAAATTTTGAAAAAATAAAAAAAGGAGACCTTGCTAAACTCCTACTAGCAAGGATATTAGTTAAACCCTTTATTTTAACTAGAAATGAAAACACAAGTTTTGGGGATTGGGGAGTAAAACGTAAATTGACTATGGCACCGTCACTGTACAAGTTCGAGCGCGCGAGAGTCAACAGTTTTGCGTAGGTCATCGGGTCAAAAAGAAGCATATAAAACGACGTCGGGAGGAATGATTGCGTAATTTGCGTGGCGAGAGGCGGTTGGATCCTTTCGGTTTCAATTGTTTGTCACATTTCTTCTCTCCCTCCCCCCGGCCGCGGGCAAAACCCTAGAAAAAAAAATACGATTCTTCCGATTCCATTCGAAATCCAAATCCAAATCAAGCTCCAATTTTACGGTGCGCTTTGGTTTTATGATCTCATGGCTCTTGCTTATTGAATCAAACGATGTTGTTTTCTTCATCTTTTTTTAAGTAAAACCTTCTTATACTTTTTTTCTGTACAGAATCCTATACACGTATCTATGTGGGTTTGATGAATACACATTCATTGTAGCTATACTTGCTGTAGCATCAATCGAATAACTTTAACTTTTGAATTGAGCAAGGAAAGCCAAGTACAAATTTTTTGTTTTTGTTGGAGAATTTCACCAGTTGAATTACTTTCATTATTTGGAGTATTCGATCAATTTTCATGGTTCATTTTGCTGGCTCTGAGTATTTATAGATTGTAATGATCAAAGGGTTTGATAATTAACTCAAAAAACCAAATTGTGGTGGGGGTGAGTGCACGATGAGAAGAAGTTATCAAGACAGGGGACTAGGGTGTGAGATGAGCCAAATCTTAAACATGAGTTTATCGCCTCTCATTGAGTTAGTTTAAGTTGGTATTGACAGTTCAGATTCTAAACTTATTTACAGCTTGGAGCAAGGAAATTGGTGGCAAAAAATCTAATTTTTCCTGGACAGTTTACTTCAATTTCAGCTTTCAATTGAAGTATGGAACTATAGCAGCAAAATGAGTAAACCTTTGCTGACTAAGTGGAGATAAACTTGTGAACATATAGTTATTGGCATGGCACATCAACTGACTAGTCATATAGGTTGTGCTTCCCAGCTGATTTTATTGCTGAGTATTGAATCAGTGTTGACAATGGAGAATGCCGGTTATACATTGTTTGAATAAATTCAAAAGGAAACTGTTAAGCATCTAAAACAATATTGTTAGATCTTCACATTTGGATTGCTCAGGTGTGTATGCAGTAAGGATTGAGTTTTACTGATCATCCCTAGGGAATTTCATTAAAGATGACTCACTACAACCTTCTTTGATTTGCAGGCAAGGTCGCATATCCCTTAACAGCTTTACCTGACTCCTGCATTTAAGTTCCAACAACATTCATCTACTGCAAATGCAGTTCTTATTGCTGTTAAACCGTGGACCTTGCACTGGTTTTTGATCCTACACGTGGTACAACCAAGGAGTTTTTTGGTGATCGGATTTGAATTTATCTGGAATTGTAGTTCTATTATCACTAAGTGACTTTGTCAATGTGGGTGATCAAGACATGGACTTAAATGCTTCTCCCCTCCCTGAAGAAGATGTATCAATATTATCAGATACAGTACATAAAGGACTAGGTCGGCTGGATTGTAGAGCAGTTGACATCGAGACCATGAACCAAGTAACTCTTCATTTCTTCATTAGTCTCTCTGGTTTAGTTAACTTAAACCTTCTTGTGATGGGGTTTTCATGCTTGCTATTGTTTTTTCCAAGTAAAGCCGCTACTTCTTTGAACTATCTTGACATCATTTAACTGAGGTGAAATTCAAATTGGGATATTTGCCTCTTTTAACACCAGGAAAAAGTTTAATTTTGAAGTAATTTTTTTTTAAAAAATATATGGAAAGAGGGATGCCACCCTCCACAATTTTATTGATCATGAAAAATATAAAGTGGGGCGCTTAATACCTGACCACTTGCAGAATGATAAATAAACACAAAAGATAAGGAGAGGAACATGAAACCTTACCTCCTTAAAAACAAAAAACCTCAGAAACAAATCTAAGATTAGGGGTTTCATTGTAATCTAAAGCAAGATTACCATAATGTTTCTTAGTAAAACCTTCAATAGCTTGCTGGAGTTATGAACGTACATCCTTGTGGATGGAAACAACCTGTTAAAGGCCATTATTTTCGTTGATTCTCTTGTTGTCTCAAGCACACATATGTACTGGGCATCATACATGTGCCACTGTGGATACAAATGCCGATGGTCAGTTCATTAACACATGCACTGTGTGCACGTAATCAGAGTAGGGTGTTTTACTCCAACAATCTCATGTGCATTAAGTGTTTCAATGACTTTTATCTCAAAATTCTCATGCACCAGGAGAGAGAAGGAAGGCATCAGAAATCAAAAAGGAAACATACAGAGGAGCCAGTGCTTATCTCCCAGCCATATAAACGTAGTCAGGGATTTGAGATGAGAAACCAAGGATCCTACGACCGAAGTAGTCCCCCTCATGGTAGGCTTTCCTCTCTCAGCAGAGCTTTTTATTTTCACCTAGAAAACTGTGCATCTGTCTGTGGTAGTTGCTATTTTTGGGGTCTAGTTTAGGCCCATTAGATTCCTACTAATTAATGCTTTGCCGGTCCATATTATTGATACTGCTGTGCATGAGTGGTTGCACTGCAAGCTACCTGAACTGGATATATGGGGGACTGTTTAGGTGGTAACGGCTACCATACATCCATCTCTATACTCCACTGGTTACTGTTTTTCATTTTCTGGCTGTTAGATTCTATGGATTTTGAATTTTTGATTGCTCTTCTCAATCATTCTTTTTGATGCAGGTTGGCTGGACTGCCCTGCATATGGTACTGAAATAGGTTTTATCATTCCTTCAAAAGTTCCCCTTGGTGAATCATTTAATGATAACATTACAACTAGCAAAAGATACTCGCCACAACAGGTGATTCATCAACAAAGGCATCTAGGGAGAGAAGTAAGTTTCACCTTTTAAAGATTCTGTAGATTACACTCGCCATTAACCTTATTAACTTTACGTGGAATGCTAGTTTGCCATCTAGAAATCTTGCATATATTTCTGTAGTAAGTAAAACCGTTTTAAACTAAAGCAGAAAATTTGCATAGGGAAAAACAGATACATAAAAGAGACAAAGTTAATGACTCCAGAACTACTCTTAGGAGGCAAGACCTAAATCAACCTAAGAATGAAAACTCTCCCCAAGTCATATATAATGAGCGTATATTATCTATTTCCAGCTAGGTTTGGTGATTGATCTTACAAACACCAACCGTTACTATCCAGAAACAGCTTGGACAAATGAAGGTATTGGATATGTCAAGGTGAGATTAGCATTAATAGCTATCAATTTATTTAATTTTCCTAAAATATTTCTCACATTCTTTCTCTTTTTTGTTTGATCTAGATAAGATGCGCAGGGAGGGATTCAGTACCTGACAAAGAGTCAGTAGATAAATTTCTGCTTGAGGTAAGCTCCTGTTGTAGGGCTATAACATGGTTCAGCTACCAAGAATATATTCAAAAGATTTTCATTAGACCTTTTTATTTTTTGATAAGTAAGTTTGCTAATGCTTGGTAGTATTGCATATTAGGTCGAGCAGTTCAGCTCCCGCCGAGTTCATCCGAATAATTATATACTCGTCCACTGTACACACGGGCATAACCGCACGGGCTATATGATTGTTCATTTTCTTATACACACTGAATCGATGTCTGTAACTGAGGTAAGTTGTCTAATAAACGTTCAGCAAATGTTTTCACTTCTGGCTATGTAGCTCATCAAGTGGCTTACATAAATATGTTCTTGCGCTCTCCCTTGTAGGCAATAGATACATTTGCTAGAGCACGTCCGCCAGGAATATACAAACAAGACTACATTGATAGCTTATATAGTTTTTATCATGAAAGAAAGCCTGAACTCCTTGTTTGCCCACAAACTCCAGAATGGAAGAGATCTCCTGATCAGGATGATGATGATGCCGTTGCTTCTTTGCATGTATGTCAGTGAACACTTTTGTAGGATAAGATAGTTTGATTCATGGAAAATAACTTCTGCAAATGGTTTTTGAAAGTGATTTTCATGGGAGTCACTTTCAGCTGATCATGTTCTACCTCCTCTATTTGATTAACACAATGAGCTCAGGAATGTTTGAGCAAGTCATTTACTGTGAAACAGAGGAGAATAGCTTTTAAATGAGGAACGACAGAAATGGAAGGATTAGTATCTGTAGATGCAACATTTGACCTTTGTATCTGCTCATACATTCTTGAATTTTGCAGGATAATGTCATGAAAATAACAGTGATGACGAATGATGATATTTTGGGAGATCCTGTACCTCCAACCCAGTTAGAACCAATGAGACAATTTGTTTGTCAAGCACTTAAGTTAAGGGTAAGCACCTTATAAAAGTAGTTAGGTTTAAATGTACTCCCTGACATGCTTGGATTCTGAAGTACTATATATCTTCTCATACCTTCTCTCTTTCTAAGCTCTTAGAACATTGGAGATGTGACAATGTATTAGAACTCTGAATTAGCAAGATCTTGGTTCAAGTCTCTTTGCTTGCATATATTTCTCCCAGTATGTTAGTGTGGTTTTGGCTTATTCTGTTGGTTAATGCAGAAGCTGCACCATAGTTTGCATTACCATGTACAGGAATTACTAAGTCCTTGCTGATAATCGTGCTTTATATTATCTCTCATACATTATCACTTTAAACCGAAATTCACTCTAACTTGAGCTGATAAAGAATCTAAAAAGATTAAGGTGTTTTTTTTTTCTTCGTAGCATTTCATAAGTTTCTCTTCCATATTATGGAATATAACTTAATAATTCAATTTTCAGGCGGGAGGAAAGCAATACTTTCCAGGGTCACACCCCGTCTCTCTCAGCAGGTTGAGTTTAATGTCCTTGTTTGTTATAGGGTTGTTAACTTTAAGGCTGTTTTATATTTTGACAGTTCGGTTATAAGATGTTATCTTTGATTTGTGCATGAGTTCAACTCTAAACTGAATGTGCAATGGTAGTTTCTTAAACTTCAAGACGGAAGGTGATTCCTTTATCTTATGATTTATGTAAATATATTGTTCCTTGCTGATCTAAGGAAGTAGGGAAAGAAAAGAAGCACTACAGGATAATGGTACCATAGACGGATTTTTTGGAAATAATTTCCTTGTCTATGTGTTGCGCTTAGAGAATTACCCTTAGCACAGCCGGTCCCCAGCCCGGATAAAGGAGGAGGGTTGCATTAGCTCTTATGGACATGCAACCTAACATTGTTTGCGTAAATGCTAGGAAGTCACCTGCTTTTGTGGCTTATATGATTACATTGCGTTTGACCGTAAAAGATTCATATAGCCAACCCCAAGTGTGTGGGAATAAGGCTAAGTTGAGTTGAGTTGAGATTTTTCTCGTCTAACTCCTGAATTGTTAGCAGGTCATTTCTGGCATGAATCCTAAAACTATTCACGTAAATGATAGCAAGTCACCCACGTTGTGGCTTATGTTATGGCATTGCATTTGACCATATTGAATGGCGGGAAAGGATTCATGTAGCTAACCCCAAGTGATTGGGAATGAGGGGAAGTTGAGTTGAGGGTTCTCTTGTTTAACTCCAGAGTTGTTAGCAGGTCATTTCTGTCATGTGCTTCTCTCAGGGACATGTTCTATTTTCTTAATTTGTCCTACATGATGCTTCTTTATGGGCACAAATACTGGGAGATTTTGGGAAGTGACAGTCACTGGCATGTTCTATTCTACCATGATGCTCATGCAGAGTCCCATTAGTGAGATTTAGTATTGGTAGGATACCATGGTTACATGTCTCTATGCACTAGCATCTTCCCCAGCCTTGCAAGGTAGCCTTCACTCCAGCCTCCTTTGCGGTCTTGTAAGATTTTACCAGATTCACTTGCCCATATGTTTATTCTCACATAGTAGCTGCGGAGATATCAGTTAATCCATCTAGATCTTTGGTACAAAAACTTGAGCGTATTTGGGCGAATACATACCGTGCTTCCCATGCAGCTTTTACATCTGCTTTTGCTCTGGCAGCATGGGTTTGCTCTTGAAATCTTACATTTCCGTTCTCTCCCCACAGGCCGCGTATGCATAGAGATGAGAGATGGATTATCAATGTAACGAGTATTTTTGTATTACTTGAATATAACTTAATTCCCTGCTGCAGTTAAAGATTTTCAGGTTTTAAGTATCCTCCCAATGCATGCCATTTGTGATATTTGACCAGATTAATTTTGCTTTAGGCAATCTATGGTGATGGGACTGTACCTACCCTCCTCTGTTTGCATGGCATCATCGAGCCCATTTAGCACCGTTACTATTTATTTTTTAAATATTTTATTTGAGGATCTCAGATGATATGACGCCTCCATCACAAAGCCTGTTTTGTCACTTGAATTTTATCACAATGTCTTGTCCAAAACCATCTAGAACAAATTTATGTGTGCTTATGTTCAGTATCCTCAAAAACAATGTCGTCTTCACTTTTGACTGAACTTTGCACAACTCTCTAAAGTCTATGAGGCAGCAAGGGTTATTTCGAGAATGACCCTCTATAATCCAGTAGTCATGCTAGAAATTGATAAATTGTGATTTACCAATTCAACGTTGTTATCATGTTCGTTAAGAGAAACATTTGAATTAATTGCAGAACGCAGTAGTGGTAGAATAGAAGTAGCCTGCCAGTAGTAATATATTCTAAAATGCTCAAATTTTATCGTTGAGTCCAGATTAAGCTTTAAGTTTATTCTGTATTTCCCTCGTCCGTTGTGAGGTTAACTTTATTCATTTCCTCCTTCCTTTTGATTCTCGTCATTTTCTCCATCAAGGTTGATGGTCCAATGACCGCTGTTAATGGCTCTTAAGATCCCTCAGCTCAATTTCTTAACAGGAGTACCTTCCCAAACAACTGTTCCCCAAAATTTCGCATGAAATTAACTAGATGCAATGATCTTTTTAACAACGCCCACTGCTAGTGCTACTTCTTGTGAGGGAGATTCGTACATAACTTTTCATTGAATTAGACTCATTTATGTGAAGGTTCACTTGGTGTTTGAAATGACAAAAGCCTCTGTAACAAGATTAATTGCCTGGAATTAATTCAATTATGCATGATGGTGCTTCAAACATGCATAGCTGCATGTGATCATCATTTTATGAGATTGCGAAAAGTCAAAATTTATTAACTTGAATTTTAACAACTCCGAGTATCTTTGCCAGAATGTGTAGTATTCTCACCCTGGGAAAAGTAATAGCGGTAAAGTTTCTAATTACTGCTCCTGCTTTACCTAGATGTTATTAGGAAAACTTTTTGTGTATCATGAGCGTTCTTAATTGAGTCTTGCAATTTTAGCTCAATTAGGTTCTAAAGTCTGTTTGCATTCTCATTGCAGTAAAAATCTGCCACTCTTGAGTCAGCGCTACTACTATGCAACATGGAAAGCCGATGGAACACGATACATGATGCTTATAACTTGGGATGGATGTTACTTGATTGATAGAAACTTCCACTTTCGAAGGATTGAGCTGCGTTTTCCATGCAGGATTATAAACGAGGTAACGAAATTTAACATTTATTGAGTATCATACTACAGATGGCTTGATGCAATTTTTGATGGGATTTTTCCTCATAGATAGCTAGCTTCTGACATGTTGTTTGTCTTTCAGGGTGAAGCTGGAAGTACTCATCACTACACATTACTCGATGGGGAGATGATAATTGACACTGATCCAAGTACACAAAAGCAGGAAAGGAGATACCTCATCTATGATATGATGGCAATCAACCAAGTGTCACTTGTAGAGGTTAGACATAATTTAATTTATATGAAGTTTAGACAAGATCTACTCTTGTTTTCTGTCACTACTTTCTCCTTCTATAAGCCTGTGCGGATGTCCAAGTATTTCAGAGTAAACTGCTGAAGATTCCTCAACTAATTCATGATTTTGTGCCATGTTATGAGGGATAGTTTTTTATTTATGGTGTGTGTATATTGGTTAGGATCGCAGTATATCCTCCTCTGTGCTTGTAGATGTCTGGTTTTGCTGCTTGGGTTCCTGTTGATCCATGTCTCATGTTCTATTATGTATTTTATTTGGATACTTTAGCTTAAAACAATCATTAATATCTGAACATTATACTTTCCAGCGTCCTTTTAGTGAAAGGTGGATGATACTCGAGAATGAAGTGATTAAACCCCGAAACTATGAACGTGATCTTTTGTTCAAGAGTAGAACTCCTTACTACAGATATGATTTAGAACCATTCAGGGTATGTTTTAGAACCGTTATTCATTTCTGCCAGTCCTTAATGTTTGCAGGTTCTTCTCAAGTTTCGGATTCATTCTGTACTAAATGAATGTGAAACAGGTTAGGAGGAAGGACTTTTATCTTCTTTCAACTGTTACCAAGCTTCTTAAGGAGTTTATTCCACACCTTTCACATGCATCAGATGGTCTCATCTTTCAGGTGCTGAAATTTATTTGATTGCAGCCCATATCCTTACTAGAACAAATATAGCTGTTCTCTACATTTGCTGTCTGGGATAGTTCAACTGTTTTTGTTATGGATATATGGTCTGACCTTGCAGGTGTTAGCATCTGCTCATTCGAGTACTTTGAATTGGAACAAGTATATAAGATGTTGTAAATAATCCCTCCTTTCTGCTCGAAAAACTCTAAATTTAGAATTCAAATGTTTGACAGAATTAAATAAAATGTATCTTTAGTTTTGAGGCTTAAAAGTTAAAACAGCTTCCTAATTATCAACTGTAACTCGAGAAAAATAAACTTTGAAATACAAATTTACAAGGCTAGTATTTGAACCATGACCCTTTATGTGAAAGATCCCAAAAATAGGAAGTAGGACTCATTGAGCGAAACGGAGGGAGTAGTTTTGAGAGATTGTGATCATTAGATTAGGAAATAACATCGGTTTCAGCTTGGTTTCTAAAGTGAGAGTTCACACTATTAGTGGAGAATATGTGCTTAGTGATTTAGAATTTCAATAAGATCGATTCGACAGTGGCTTGGCCATTGGGTTTGTAAAACCTAACTCATGATTGACTGGGATCCTTTGACATCAGATCACCATCTGATTCTTAGAAACCTCTACATACTTTATTGGCAGGATAAAAAGGTTCTAAAGGAATGAGTTTATTTGTATTCATCTCTCTCTCTCTCTCTCTCTCTCTCTCTTCCATGAACTTCTCACTTATTTCTTTTGAAGTGATTTGCAGGAGATAATATGGTTCTTCTTTGTAGATTTATGTTGTGGTGCAATATTGCTCAACTAAATAGCTTACTTGTAACTAGGTTAAAATGTGAAAACTGAATTCCGATAGTCTTACATTGCCAGGGTTGGGATGATCCATATGTGCCGCGTACACATGAAGGCCTTTTAAAGTGGAAGTTTCCTGAAATGAACTCGGTTGATTTTCTCTTTGAGGTTGTAACCTATGCTTCCGTTTTTTCTTCTTCTTGACAGTCACATCTCTCTCTCTCTCTCTCTCTCTCTCTCTCTCTCTCTCTCTTCCCCTCTAGTGGACTTGTACATTCACTCGTCACTCACCGAATATAAATTATATGTTTGTCTTGACAGGTGGGTAACAATAACCGTCCTTTACTTTTCTTGCATGAACGTGGAAGAAAGAAGTTAATGGAAGGAGAACGAGTTGTATTTAAAGGTGAGCATGCTGTCTCGTGTTTGATATTCTCCATGAGGTTTAGACAACATTTAAGCTGTCTTTTTGCCTTTTATATCGCTTGAAAACATTTATATGATGTTCAGAATATTTCTGCCTTATCCATTAAAGTACAAGTTACTTGAGGGTAGTTTTCCGTAAATGTCTTCTGTTCTAAACTAAAGTAGCGTTATCAACAAGAAATCTAATGCAAATGGGATAGATTTGGAAACGCAAAACCTTTACTAGTTTAGTTTTTAAGTAAGAGTAAAATGAAATGATACTAAAAGGAACGTAGGAACTCTTTTTGGGGAGGCACACAAGGAAATTCTACAGTACACATGACATGGTTAGGTGGTAGTTTTCAGCTGTATGTATTATCCCTCATTGATCTGGTGCGTGCGAAAAACAAACTTGGTTGCAATCAAATTACTAGCTATTTCTTAAGTTAGATTTATCTTCTGTAGTCATGCTCATATGAACTTCCATCTTATCCCCTTGCAGACAAATCAGTTGATACATTTTCAATTTCGGGGAATATTATAGAATGTTCATTCGATTCCGAGAGAAAGGTTTGGGTCTTTATGCGGACACGACCAGATAAATCTACGCCAAATGAATTTAACACTTACAAAAAGGTCTATATGGTCTCCCTGTAAATGCTTATTTCTATGTTCTGCAAGTAAATCTTGTAACCAGTTTGTAAGTTAGCGACTGTTTTTCATACAACAGGTAATGCGAAGCATCTATGACAATATCACGGAGGACGTCATATTGGAACAGATGAAACAGATAATTGGTCTTCCCTTGTATGTCGACAGAATTAGAAATGATTGCAGAGCGTTCATAAGAAATGCCCGGCGCAAGTGATCACCAGATTAACAAATTACCCAACAGAACATGTATTGGATTATTGGGAGCAGGATGTCAGCACAAATTTTTTCGGTGTGGCTTCCATATAGAGGATTCAATTATGATCAAGCGAAAGCTGATTTGCCCAAGTTCTTGGATGCTGGAGACTATTGTTACACCATGTATTTTAGTAGTAATTCTTTTTATTTGACATTTTCGAAGTCATAGTGAAGGACGATATTACAAGTTAATATAGTCACACACTAAAGTCACAGAGACTGCGAAGTCACATCACAAGTTCCATCAAGAACGAGGAATAAACTCCACTTTCATTGTAATAGAAAGATTAATATATATATATATATATATTATATTAGTTGAAATTCCTCTAGGTATTTACAAGTACTTCATTTTCTACAGGATAATCTCTCTCTCTCTCTCTCTCTCTCTCTCTCTCTCTCAACAATTTAATCTGTTGCTGCAAGAACTGCTGGTCCTTCCACCTGAAATAAGCTCTAGTTAGTGCATTTGTTGTTAAATCTCTACTACCTCCGTCCCAAATCGAGTGTCTAACTCGTACCACGATCACGAGCAAATTGAGACACTCATTTCCGAACAGAGGGAGTACTACATAGCTTCGAATTTGGTCTATTTTAGAGAAAGTGAGAAATGAGATGGGCGTTCTAACCTTGAAGGTAGCACCCCACATCCCTTCCTCTGGTGCAGGAACCGCAGTTATCTTATTCTTTGGGTTTTCATAGCTCTGTATCTCTCCAACTGCAGTCGATAAGAAGCACCCTGCGATGGAAAACGATTATCTAGACTTAAATCATTCTAGAGAATTACACATGTTTTAGGAAGATGATTCTGATGATAACAGATTGCTTTGAAATCCATTATGAGGAGTGCAATTGACGAACTTGTTGCCATTTTCTTGATGAACGAGCTTGATATGTATGGACTGCGGAGGGCTCCTAGAAAGAAATGATACCTTGAGGGAAAGAGGCGAGCGACTTGCCACAAGCACCTTTGAGCAGGTCTGCATCATCTGCAAATGCTACGAACCCATCTGCAGTTATTCCCCAGTATAACGGCACCTTTCCGTGTTGATCCTGCATAACATAATAGTTCCACAACAATACTAATTAGCTTCTGAAAGCCTCTGATCAAGCGACTTGGAAAACAACAACTTGTTGGCAATTTAGTAAACTGTCCAGTGGAATTGTATCGAATCAGAATAGATCGACTTACAGAAGCCACAAACACTGTGGAGGTGGAATGGTCAAATACGATGAAGGCAAAATTCCCTAGAAGGTGGCCGACGACGTGGTTGGGGGGGAAAGGAGCTCGATCTCTCAGTGTTTCGTAAGCTGCAATAACTAGCGCCACTTCATTCGTAGTAGACTTGGCTAGACCATATTGCTGTCTGAGGCTGCCCAAGTTGTTTAGCGCCCCCTCGAACAAGCAGTATATCTCATCTTTCACTCCAAACGATCTGCACCCACCCAATTCATATCCACCCTATAAATGTCTGTGATCAGCGGAACGCTAAGCCAGAATGGTTATATTGTGTGTGTGTGTGTGCGCACGCGCGCGCTCACGCTTGTATGGTTCTATGTTACCTGGGGAGGACAGGGGACTGGTTGTGGTTGGAGTAACCCAAATGAACATGATCATTACCGATCTGAACGGACACGCCGACTTTGTTGCTCACGAGAAACTGTTTGATTAATGTCTCGGCTGTCATCTTCGGGGATGGCGTTCGGCTGCCGGCAGCCACTAGTTCCTCCGGGGGTGGCACAACCGAGCTACTAAATACTCCTAACATGTCTGAATATACTGGAGAGAGCTACAAAAAGGTGTTCATCTTGGAATGAGATATGGGAGGAGTTACAAACAGGTTGGTTTGGTAGTGTTTTTTTTTTATAAAGGTTTCAGGGGTAAAATGGTCAATTAATGTGGCATCTGGAATTGGGTCCCGCCCCAGCCCCGTTTTGATGTCGATGGCTTGGCTCACTCTAATTCCTAATTAAACAGTCATCAACCACATGCAAATTATATTAAGCGGTTAGGCACTTAATATAAGGAGCGCCCAGTAATCTGGATTCTTCATATAAAGGAAGATTTGCGATCCTCTGAATACTCAAAGTTTCATATCTGAAGCGAGTTTTCAGCACGTGTATTTCAAATCTAGGGCAAAGCGAGTGGATCGTGAGAGTGGGTAAAAGGATTTTAGCTTGATTCCATATTTTCCAGTAATTTCCATATCAGTCGCACTAGGTGGTTGACTTGATTTTCGCCTTAATTTTCGGTAATTGAATCAATCCAAAATATTTCATATTTTACATGCTAATTGAATCTCCAAAATCATTCCAAAAATTAATCGAATCAATCCAAAAATTCTGTAATTATAAAATCATTCTATTTTTTGTATTATATATTATATTTTCGTATGTTCATTTTATATATCAACAGTGTTCATTTGTATAGCTATTATAGTGTTTTATACTATGTTCATTTTATAAATGTGATGTGTTCATATAATACAAATGTTGTGTTCATTGTTTAATTAAGATTTGCTCATTGCATATACGTGATGTGTTTTTATTAAAAGTAGACCGCGTTTATATTATCAGACTGTTGTTATATGAGCATGTTCATTCATTATATTATTTTATTCACTGTATATATAAACGTGATTTATTTTTATTAAAAGTAGACTGTGTTGATATTATCAGACTGCTGTGTTCATTTTTATATATGAGCATGTTCATTGATTATATTGTTTTATTCATTGTATATATAAACGTGATGTATTTTTAATTAAAAATAGATTGTGTTCATATTATCAGACGGTTGTGTTCATTTTATAAAATATTAATGTTCATTGATAATGTATTTTGTATTCATTAGCTGTATTTATTTTATTCGT
>JAOTQG010044521.1:0-14883 GCA_025631175.1 Iris virginica
ACTTGATTAATGCCAAACGTGAGGGGGGGCAAACGAATTTGGCCAAACCTCAAGGGGGGGCGGCGCAAATTACCCTTTGTTTGTCTGACAAAGAAGGAAATGTGGACTATTTTTATTTATGTTTTGAACGTGAGTTTTAGAAAGTTTTAGTTCAAAAAATCTCAATTTTTATTAGGTTGATTTTAAAAATTATGATTTTTTCTCATATACCTACTAATTTGACATACATCTATATTCATATTTATATCTCATCAAACATCACATCAACGCACAAATATCACTCACTTTTTCTCTCTCCATCTTTATTCCGTAATATTTTAAATTTTGAAAGGTAAAATGGGTATAAATTAAAACCAAACTAAAAACCACAAAACCATAAAATTTATACAAATCAAACAAAAAAAATCTCCCTACCAAAAACACCCAAAATGGCAACTATCTAGCGGATGGGCCAGTCATGGATTCAAAACCCTGGGAAAAAACGTCCGATGACTGATTTGATCGTATAAAGATTACCCGACTCTCCCTCCTCGGATTTGTTACCCTCTGGGTACCACCCTGACCCCGAGCCAACTCCATTTCCAAACACTCCTTTAGCTCTGTTAACACAAAACTCATATCTGCCCTGGCTACGGATGTATTCGTTGTGCATGCCATTGCCACTTCCAAGAATTTCCACACGGAATTCAACTCTAAGTCTCCTCCCAGTCTAGGATCAATAATGCTCTCGATTTCTCCTTTCTCCAGAAACGGAGTCACATACTGTATTATATGGAGATGATCTTCCTTCTTTATGATTGCATGTTGGCCTGTGATTAGCTCTAAGAGAACAATCCCAAAGCTGTAGACATCGCTTTTCTCATTCAACTTGTTAGATATGTAGTACCTGTAAGGATGAAAACTTGTACTGATTACAAGACTCAATTTTTACTAATGTATGTTTTATGTGCAAATCAATCTATAATTGTTAATTTTTCGGTAAAGTGCCAGGTGATACGTGAAAATCTGTGCCATTTAATGTGATTCAAATGTTTATGGGAAGGATGATGGAAACTTACTCTGGGTCGAGATAGCCAGTTGTGCCGACGACGGGGGCTAATATGTGACTGGTACCATCGGTGGGCAAACCCTTGGAAAGACCAAAATCTGCTATCTTAGCATCCAAACGGTCACTTAGGAGGATGTTGGCCGTCTTCACATCTCTATGAATTATTGGTGGCCTGCAACCATGATGTAGATATTCTAGTCCTGCAGTCAGAAATTCCACATCTTACCGATCTGTGAATACATTAACCATAAAACTCAACAATATCAAGCTTTCCACATATTGGTACTGTTCTTTCCGGTTTAACCCCCAAAAAAATACATATTGGTATCGTACATTTCTACCACCAACTTTTTCCCCTTTCATTTAGTGGTTTTACTTTCATAAGAAAAAGAAACCAGACACAACGCATGGTTGGTGGTGATGTCGAGCTATTATTATAGGGGCTCAATGATCAAGCTTCGAAAGAGGAAGATGGACTACAATTGGGTTGCTGCAAAACAATTAAAAAAACAACCAAAACATCACAGGGCTCCTGAAAATCACCAAATAAGCAGAAGACAAGAGCATCGGTAGGTCTTCAAGATAGAAATTCAGAATGCCAATGGTAGGGAAAATTTCAAACTGTTCTAGATCAATTAAAGAAAAGGTCACAAATCAGGACAATGACAAATGTGATGAGGAAGAATTTACAGTAGTTATGGTTGAATGAATTAAGCATTTGTAACAGTCCATCAAATGTTTCTTTTAGTAAGAGTTTGAATCTGTACTAACCTTGTGCAGAATCTATTGCTATTCGAAGCCTCATTTCCCAGCTCAAATTATTGTCTGCAGCAACAGTGTCAACAAATTACCAATATAAAACATTGAATTCTACTCTTAATAAAAGAATGTGTACCGTAGTTTTTGCACCCAAATTCGTTCTTTTATAACGTAACATACAGCGTTTTGGCATTGTAATACCTGACATATAATCCTTGAGGTTTCCATTAGCCATATAGTCATAGATGAGTGCCATCTTGCTACCCTCATCACAGTATCCAACAAAGGAGGCTACATTCCTGTGATGAACTGTCATCAAGAGCTCTGCCTGCACTTATATAGAGGAAATCAAATAATTTCCTCACTGAGAGTCGACACATTCAAATGTTCTTTATATAAATATCTCCTTGCACGATTATTTAAGGACATTTAAGTCATTTTTAGACTTTTCTCAGTTCCATTATAGCTTGAAATAGTAAAAAGAGAGTAGGTAAGCTTAAGCGCGTCTCAAATTGCTTACACCCTTCTATTTTCTTACTTTACTAAAGACGCCATGTAATTTATCGATTATTCCATTCAAAAAGTCGCCCATTCTATTTTCTGATATTAGTAAAGAGTCGTGTTTCATAAATTAAGCACAATAACTTAATTACGAACATTATTCTAATACTGAAAAATTAGTGGCTTTTATGGAAAATTAGTTCAATCCATTTTCTATGTTTGGCATCAAAAGATTACTTTTTAAGCAGAATGGAAGGCAGTCTTTTGGGTCGCATAATGGAAGAAGTTCAAATTGCATAAATTACACACCTCATTTTGAAATTCTTGAGAACCTTGGGATGATGATGAAGAGAGCAACTTCACTGCAACTTTGCTGCCATCTTTCAAGTGCCCAAGATATACTGTCCCAAATCCTCCCTTCCCTATGGCTATTTGGAAGTCATCAGTGATGCCCACAACCTCAGCATATGTAAACTGTTTTTTCTTTGATGGTAAGGCTATTCCTTCTCCATCTGATATTGCTTTCTCTGAAACGAGCATTTGACAAATTTATTTCGTTGCAGCACAGTTCCAAAACTTGTACAAGCTGAAGACACTAAACTAAACAGCAAAAGATATTACCTGATTTTCCCTTTCTTCTTATTCTCCAGACAAAAAACAATATGACTACAAGGACAAGAACCACTACTAACGGCACAACTACTGGAACAATAATGTTTCTTTTATTTCCATTGCATGAGCCTGAGTCACAATAAAGGTGGCTGTCCACCCTGGGGACATGAAATTGTACAAATACTTAGTACGACAATCTAATAAATAGTTTCGGAAGCAATATACTATGCATTTTATTTTCACAGATGAAATGGAAATCTCAAGAAGATATTAAGCCCATGCATTTTAAAAGTCAAAAATACCTCAGAGTGAGTGATCCGTCCCTTGATCTAGCTAAGAGAGCCCTAGGCACAGCACCAGAGAATCGATTTCCCTCCAAATTTCTGACAGCAAATCGATTAAATTTAAATGTTTTCATTGTTCCCAGTTACAATCATAAATCTGATATATGACCATTGACCAGTATAATCATTGTACAAACAGAAACTTAAAACTGACGCCTCTTGCAGGAAATAAGGTATAGTTACAATCATAAATCTAATACACAACCATTTTGGTCATTCAACTTACAGAAATTTTAGAGCTGACATTTGTTGCAGAAACTCGGGTACAGTCCCTGTTAAGCTATTATTTGATAAATCCCTGAGAGCCAAAAAGATGTCACTTTCTACATATTCGGAGGGGCAAAAGTGTTTTAAAATTGCAACAGTCAAATGAATACTCACAATGATTCTAATGATGAAAGACGGGCAACAGAAGCAGCTATTTCCCCATTTAAACCACTTCCTGTCAGGTTTCTAATCCAAGTAAAGAAAAGTAAATGCTACATTCAAAAATTTCCCCTTAGAGCCAGCTTGTGCAAGAACATAATTTGCACATTTGCAAAGAAAAACTTACATTGAAATAATTCGAGGGGGGTTTGAATCATTGTATCGGCATATTAGACCTTCCCAAGAATAATTCCTTGGGCCACATGGATCGCCCACCCAATTTTTATTCACTTGATAGGTTGTTTTAATATCATTTATTGCATCACCTGCTCGTAAAACCAAAAAGAGTGAAGAGTCCGCAGACCCATTCTACTAAATTGATTCATCATTTACAACATTGCACTGTTGAATCATATTAAGAAGTTTGTTATTTCTCTTCTTTCAGTTTTGTTCGCAGTTCCCCCTGATATTTTCTGTCATGCCCGTAAAGTAAAAAAATAAGGCCAAATAAAGATCATAAGAATTAAAAGAAGACATACCATCATTGCTGAATGTCAGTGATGCATTTGACTGTCTGAATATGAAAATCTCAATAGCATTGAGGATGGGCGGAAGGGTTGAATTTCCCGTCCTAAAAAGGGAGAGACGATGTTCACTTCCAACCAAAGGTCTTGAATTATATACAGTTGTTGTATCAAAGTCACGAGGAATCAATGGTCCAAAGAGAGGATATCCATTCCAAGAAACATTGAATTCTCTCGATTGGTTTCTCCTCAACACCTCCAACTCAGCTAAGTACATGTACACGTAAAATTGGGCATTTGAGTCAGAAGTAGTCCAGGTTAGCTCCAAGGATGCAGTACTATTTCTTGGCCTGGCTGCTGTTTTAATGACCACGGAGGGGGCTCTATAGCCATTTCCACTCACATCAACATCTGCCGAAGTTGTTAGCGACTCCCAAGAGGGAGAGCTGTAGGGGGACCAAATTCGATCATATATATCATCTGTATATCGACCCGTTCCTTCGGTAAATCCAGTGTCCAGTCTCTGGAACAAAACCAACGATCCTGAACTTCCCGGTTGAATGTTATAAACCGATCCATTTAGTGGCCTTAGCTCTAACCCTGATATAAAAGGAGTACCCTGACCTATATTAATTAGGCATATACTTATGGTATCTGTTAATGCAACCACGATGATCTCTGTCGAAACAACATCAGATGCATTACGGAAATTAACTGATAACCAGAGGCTGGCATCCACATAAAGATCAAATACAGGCAATCTGTTTTGGCCATCATAGTTTCCATACATGAAAAGAGCCCGAATCAGATTTAGACTGTTTCTTCCGCCCGTAGGCCTTAAGGTGTAACAATTCTTGTCCCTTTGAGGAAAACTTCTGACATCTGAAAGAGGACTTGCTAGTGTAGGATTGTTTGGGTACGCATACTCAGAAGAAATGTTTCGGTTTGTACCAGTGTCAATGAAAGATCTATCAGAAGTGTAGCTTATTTGGGTATCAATATCCACATAATTGAAATTATCAGTTGACCCGCAATCAATGCTTATAAAACCTACCGAACATGGAAGAAAAATGAATTAAATCTTCTTGGGAAAATACTTTCTGAAACCAATTTGGCAGAAGAGCCATTAATTTAATTTCATTATACTAGTGGTAACAGCAAAGATTCTTTCTCCAATCAGAACCTCAAATAAACTGGTTTTGATCAGCAAGGAAATAAAAAATAAGCAAATTCAACAAAAAAAAGCCTAAAATATAGGAAGATTAGAATTTAGGCTGACCTGTTTGAAGCTGTCCATGAACACAAAGAAAAGCTATGGTAGCAACAGAGAGCAACAAAGAGACCAAGAATCTCATTGAAAAAGCAAACTCGTCTCTTCAATTATCTTCATTCTTATACATGAACAGTTAGCCTGTTTTACTTTTTAACGGCACGTAGAATTAAGTAAGCAGGGTATGGTAACTTAAATAATTAATTATACATACATATGCGTGACCCAGTGCTACGTGGATGATGATTATAAATAGATAACACATTAGCCAACACTGACATATACAAATTCTTTCCCATTGTAAGTTTTCCTGTTGATAAATGCATAATACTGTATTAGTGACATATATACCCAAGTATCCTTTCAGTATCATATAGTATTGCAAGCGGCAAAAGAGAAATTTATGGGATAGCAGTGGTGTATTTAGTAATGTTGATAAGTAAAACACTCATTTCTTGGCAATTTTTCTTTATTTTTTTTCTTAGCAAGGACACTCGTTTTTGAATAAATGTTTTTGCAGGAAATGATACTCATTTTGGGATTGAGAAAATATTGTAGAATATACATTCGTTCAACTCATTGTTAATGTGTTTTCTACCGAACAAGATACATATCAAAGAAATGGAGCTAACCCCACCACAATGTGAACTATCATTATGATTTTCCAACTCATCGATAGTCAAAACCCCATACGGTTGATTTTTTGAACCCGCTTCAAGCTATGATGACTAATCAACCAAAAAATAACAACAGAGAGATCAGATCTATCATAAATTAGATAATACACTAGTATAAGAACAATAAATGGAAAAAGGATTCAGGGTTGATTAATAACCAATTAAACAACTCTTTTTAGAAAGAAGTAGGGGCTGTGTTATGAGCACATATCTTAATAATAGAATCACAGACAAATTGACAAACAGATGGCAGGCGACTTTTAACATATTTAAATGCAGTTGTTAGCATCTTTGATCAAGTAGCATTTTGATCAACTTATAAAACTCAAACACGCACACAGACACATATTCACTCGCCTAAGAATTAAGAATTGATTGCCCACATGCCAACAAGTTCATAATTTGAGCAATCTGTAAGGCTTTGACCTAAGTTCACTACTATCCAAAAGCATAATGGCAAGAAATCCTCAAAAGATCTACCTGAAATGTACGTTTTAATTTTTGAATGATGATAAAGATTTCAAAGAATGATCTTTTTTTTATTTCTGTATGATCAACAATACCCAAAAAAAAAAAAAAAAAAAAATCGAAATTCATTAATCATTCAACGTCATCGATGAACTCCCATTGCTAAATACTTACTTGCAAATGCTTTATCCTCTCCTTTTATTCATAGTTTTTGTTGCCCAGTTGTGATTCTTTATTTCATAAGAACGTTTAATCTGGAACTAAATTGTCAGTTTCGCGGGAAGGGGGAATTGATGAAAGAAAATTTACCTATTGGCGCTGTTTAATCTCAAACAACCAAATTGACAGTTAATTGTACGTTGATGGCGCTGTGCTGGCGGTGGCGGAATAAATCTAAGTTTTAAAGTCCTATTAAAAACATTTTTTATTATTTAAATATATGTTTTATAATAATTATTTAATTTAATATAAATTTATTTAACTTTATTAAAGTCCTATTAAAAATGTTTTTAATAGGACTTTAATTTTTAAAAACTCAATCTACATTCATTTTATAATAATTATTTAATTTATTACAATTTATTTAACTTTAGATTCTAAATTTATTTTTGGACTAAATTATCAATAATATTTATCATAATTTCATAAGAATACGCCAATTCACATAAAATATTGGTAAAATATAATAAAATTGAGCAAAAAAATTCAAAAGGGTAGGTACGAAGGGAGCTAACACCTTATAGGTTGGACAGAATTAGAAAATGGGGCCTTAATAAATCGATAAAACAAAATAATTAAAACTTTAAAACATTTTTTATTATTTAAATATAAGTTTTATACCAAAATGAGTATTTAATCGATTATAATTCTTTCAACATCACAAACATCAACATTGATTAAAGTAAAATGTTCATATCAAGAGCGTTTGAAAAAAAGAACATCATTTTATTTGGTAGAATAAAAAAATATTACTTGCTAGAATTCTTAGTATATGAAAAATCCAATGCAATCATATACTAATTAACAACCTCAAAATTATGAGTTACGTCACGACTAAACAAACATAATAAATTAACTAAGCATGTACATGAGTTGGAAGGAATTTGAAACCCATGGTACCAGACTGCCAGCTATCGGATGAGCAAGATTTGGTGATCATATCGATCAAGTAGTTAAATTCCTATTTTACCCCTCGATCGATCGTGATCGTCGGATCTAACTCAACCATGACGTGCATGATGGCTATCACCGTAGGTTTTGGATTCGAGCCGGGAGGAGCTATTTTAGCTTGGAGAACAGGTCGAACCCATCATTGTTTCTCGGTCTCTTTTATGATTTAATCCTTTTAATTAATTTTAAGTGTTCATTTTCTCCCCTGTTATGTGAGAGCTTTATGTCGTTTTCAAAACATTTAAAAGTGATTTGAAAAAGTATTTATTTTCTTTGCTTCTTTCGAGTCAAATTCATATTTGACTCATTTGTCAGCGTAGGCCTAACTCCAACCTAGCTCTCCAAAATCACTTTTGTCATCGTAAATATATAAATTTGTAATGGCTTGAACTATTTTCATCTTACTGCTAGTCGATTATTCGAACAACCAACCACCACCACAATGCCGCAAGTCAATATGCAAGCATTTGTTGCTCACATTATGCCCATACCACCACCGGCCATCGAAAGATTCGAAACACATGGGACTGGGTTGAGAATTTTCAAGTCAAGAGTGAGAATTTTCGGAAGGATAGTACTATACTTTGGTTTTTAGATAATGACATTCAATACACTGTATTTTCCTTGTAGAAATTACGCAAAAGAATTTAAAAAAAAAAAAAAAACAGGAGGGATGGGGGCCTGGGGGGAATTAGAACAAAACAAAAACAAAGAAGCAGCAGCTTCCCGCCAGATGCAAATGGAATGTTCAAAT
Source organism: Iris virginica (assembly GCA_025631175.1). Classification (NCBI taxonomy): domain Eukaryota; kingdom Viridiplantae; phylum Streptophyta; class Magnoliopsida; order Asparagales; family Iridaceae; genus Iris; species Iris virginica. Next base: position 8,494 of record JAOTQG010044521.1, read on the forward strand.
TGAGCGAAATTAGAACGCTCGAGACTTCCCCAATTCTCAATACCGACCGACCGAGCTCCCCTTCTCTCTCTCTCTCTCTCTCTCGGGCACATCAGCCATAACTCAAATCTCAAATTTCGATGGTGAGTAAACACTGATTTTGATTTTGCTAAATCTTCCATTGTCGATTACTACACGGGATTATTCATCCATTTTGTACTACACCTTCGACTCACGTTCAAGGGATTTTGTCTGCTTTAGTTTCTCAATTTATGTCTAAGATTATTGCTATTGCAAGTATATAATTGAAGTCCAAAACTCCATTTACATGTTTTCCTGTTTGGGCACATTATGTTGTCTAAGCATATAGGGATCCGCCCGCAGATTTACACAAAATGTACAGATCTTATGCGAATTTAATTTCTGTATAATGTGTGTACTCCCCATCTGTTTTGAGTTGGTGTGAATTGTGAAGAGGGGGAGGGGTGGGGGTGGGGCACATAGCATATGCAAGATAACAGGTTACAAGTTAGCTTGCAGTTTACTGGTGGCAGAAGTAGTTTTTGAAAAATTAGTCTCGATTTTGGCTTTCATTTGCCAACAAAGAGTATTTTTATAGCTAGTTCATGAGGGAAACAAGTTTTCTTAGGATGAAAGTTGGGTAGAGGTGGGTGGGTTACTAGGCTTTTTTGCCTTAAAAGTAACAAAACCCATTTATGGTATTTGGTTCTATGGTATTTACTTCCCCATCTACTAGAAGTATGAAGGTTTTGGTATGATATAATGGTATAATTTGAAGTTGAAGTGGAACTGCACAAATGCAACCACCTTGTGGCAGATATCTCCCTGAAAGTTCGTGAGAAAATCTACATGCAAAATATTTGTACTCTTTATCTTTGAGACTTAAAAGTGATGTTCTCATTGGCTTCTGAAGTTTCTTGATTCATTTTTTGGTATATTATCATGATTTTTGATCAATTTTCCGGACCTAAGATGTGTACATATTTGAATGTTCTAACTGTGATTTTAATGTGAAACAGTCTAAGAAAAGGGGTCTTTCGTTGGAAGAAAAACGTGAGAAGATGCTCCAAATATTTTATGATTCCCAAGATTTCTACCTTGTGAGTATTGTGATACCTTCTGTTTTACTCTGTTGTTTAGTTGCTTATGTTATGCATCAATATTGCATATTTTGACATGCTAAAGCCAATTTAAATTAGACACAAGAACATTCTTCTCCTTCTGAATTTATTCATAACCTTCATTGTTAACTCCAGTTATATTAGCTCCTTTAATCCATGTACAATGTTGCAAATTCTAATAAAATAAAGTGAAGCATTACATCGACCTAGGTAGCATCTATTACCAGAGCTGCAGCCTGCATGGATTGACAGTAATATGAGTTATCGTTTCACCAAGCCAAAGTTCTGCAATAAGTATTATTTCTTGGTTTTATTTGAGACCCATTCTCAAACCACTCAAGAACCTGATATAAGAGCATTTAAACTATTTATCTCTGATGTTGAGTGATTTATCAACTGCTACCTTCAGGGTGGAACCCGACGAAGTTCAGAAAAAGTATAGTATCCCATTCTTGTCTAATTATTAATTTTATCACTCTATGAGATGGGATGATGATTCTGTTTGCCATTTGATTCGTTTACAATTATAGTTCACCATTCACTTTCCTGGGTTGCAAAGCAGTTGTTCAAGACGTCGAATATCGCTTGCATACTGAAGCCTAATTCTATGGGGTCCAGATCTAGAGATGGATTGATTCAGTTTTCTTGTGAAAAGTAGATTGGAGTAGAATTCTTCTTTTATTATCATCAAATGCAATTTATATGCACTATGATGGCCACAGCTTTTGCTAGATTCTATACTTGCACACCTTACTGACTTGTTATACACGTATACAGTTGTTATGTTTACAGTTAGATCCACAGAATTGATCAATTATCATCTTCATTGTATCCATTTTTACATACATGAATTTTATGTGCTCAGCTCAAGGAACTTGAGAAGTTGGGTCCCAAAAAAGGTGTTATTAGCCAGTCTGTAAAAGATGTTGTCCAAAGTCTGGTGGACGACGACCTCGTCTCCAAAGATAAGATAGGAACTTCTGTAAGCAAATTTCTTCAGAAGGAAATTATTGGAACCCCCTACGGAGCTTTAGTATCCACTGCTTGCTTGTGATATAAATGTGCTACATCTGTTTTGAAACTTCAGGTATACTTTTGGAGTCTTCCTAGTTGTGCTGGAAATCAGGTGAACTTTCACTTTGAGATTTATTTCCATGAAAGTGATTCATGAATAAACCATGAACGTATTTTGGCATATTTCAGCTTAGGTCTTACAATATTGATATCATGTTCCAACAGCTAAGAAATGTGTATAAGAAGCTGGAGTCAGACCTGCAAAGTAGTAAGAAGCGGCATGCAGAACTTGTTGAACAATGTGATACCTTGAAGAAAGGACGGGAGAATTCTGTAAGTCAGATGAATTCTGTTTTTCTTTTGGATTATTATTTCAATTTGTAGGAGTTTACTTTAGGCATTTTTTCATGTTGATTCCAAAACGCTATGATCTGGCGGCAACAAGGATTAAGTTTAGTGTCACTTATCTTTTGAAGTATCTAACTTAAACATTTACCAGAGTGAGAGAGACGAGGCTTTGAATAAGCTCAAAGCGATTGAACAGAAATATAAAGACCTAAAGGTATACTCACATCTTATGGCTTATTCATCTTTTAGGCTCTAGGAAAATGCTCATATTTCTAATACTCATACATCTATATTTTTCAGGAAGAGATGGGACAATATGCAGACAATGATCCAGCTGCATTTGAAGCTATGAGTTAATAAATGCCTGTACTTGGTTCCATTCTATTTTGCACTGTGAAATTTCCTTTGTTCCCTGTCTTCTTGAATTTTAACTTTTACACAATGATTTCTACACTGATGGTCAGAGAAAGCTATCGAAGTTGCACATGCAGCAGCTAACAGATGGACAGGTTTGACCCCTTATGCATTTTAGATTCTCGGTGTCTCCCTTCCCTCAGTTGCCAGTCACTCTTTCATGACTCCTCGTGTTCGCAGATAACATCTTTACCCTGCAACAGTGGTGTTCAAACAACTTTCCTCAGGCCAAAGAGCAGCTTGAGCACTTGTACAATGAGGTATGCTCTTTTCAATTTGCAGAAACATACACTCGTGCCCTCTGTCCCCCCCCCCCCTTACCCCTCTCTTTCTTCACCAAAGCTTCCAACTTGGCAACTTCCAGAATGTCAAACCAGTAGTTAGGTTTTGAATTCTACCCCCATGTTAAATATTGGCCCTTTTATTCTGTTCCTTAATCCTTAACTATGCTTTTGCATGTCATTCATAGAACACAAGTGCTTACACCTAAGAGCATAAAAGCTATAAAGACGCCAACGATTGGTTTTATCCACTTTCCTCTCCTTTCCAACCAAGTGACCCTGGCATTTCCATATAGTAGAGTCTTTCCTTTTCTACCTGCTCTCCATTATAATGTTTTGACATTTCCGGAGCTCTGTTGATATCATGAACAGAAACATTATTGTTTGATTGGCTAGTAATTCTGGCGCACCATCTTTTTTTCGTTTTATTACCATGCCTCATGTGTCCTTACTCTTCATATCCGACTGCAGGTAGGAATAACCGATGATTTTGACTATTTGGAGTTACCAGCACCTGCAGTAGTCCCTCTTAGAGCAGTTGGTGATCAGATAGTCGAAAATAGTTCCCAGGTTTCCTAGTTTAGTTTAGCTTAGCTAATAACTGGCTATCGATATTGCTAAAATATACAGTGTAAGTCGTGATCTCCTTTCTCGCAACTACTTATCAGTAGTAAATAATTAATGTCACATTTGATGCATTTAGTATGGCTTCATGACATTCTCTTGCAACATATATGAGTTACTGATGCCATTTTGTTGGAAAAAGACATCTGTCTCATTCCCTGTCGAGTGCTTTTAGTCCATCTTTCTATTTGATTAAGGAACCAACTTCCGTGAGGGCGTCCGTATCATGCGGGCGCCTATGACCAAATTGTACACTTTTATGACCAAATTGTACACTTTTATGCCATATAATAAAATCTGTATCATTTTGCCATAAAAAATTCAATATTGGGATAGTGGTTTTGGGAAAACCGTGGGCGATTTTGGAAAATCGAGGACGGTTTTAGAATACCATTAGGATAGGGCAAAACCAGACGCCCACTGTAGTTGGCTCCTTTGATTAAGCTATGGCAGCTGGAAACCTGCAAACTCAATCTCTTTTATATTGTTATCATTCTAACATGTGTACATTAAAGTTTTGACCTAGGAACAACATCTTCTCCTTATTCAAATTTTGTTGCCATTTTGGTGATATCTGTAGGCACATCGATTTCCTCTGATTTGGTGATTTCAATATATCATTTATATATATATATATATATCCCTACTATCCATTGATATCTTTCCATTTTACGTGCCCTATACCTATTATTATTTTACCCAAAATTGAATGAACATATCACATCATATTTTTATCGGCTTGCAATTAGAACAACTCTATACACATACTTTTATAGCACGCAGGTGAATGGAGGGAGTGGGGATTGCAAGGGTAATTTTGTCAATTTAAATTTTTTTTCTTCTTTCAAATACCAAGCAAATAACCACAAAACAATCACCCAATAGTATATTGTAGATTTACGGTAGAAAATCAAAACAAAATTGAAGGAAAATGGAACGCTGATCCAAGCCCTAGAGACTCTCATTTACCTGTTGCAGAATGTTTGCAGTTATTAATACGTGCACTTGGTTAGGGCTAAATATTAGCTGAGATTTCCTCTTTCAAATTATTTTTTGATTCCCTTTTCTATTCGTTTACCATATACTAAATTGTCCCCCCCCCCCCCCCCCCCAACACACAATGTTTTGGTGTTTATGAAAGTCGTAATCTAATGCAACAATAACTAAAATTAAAGCAACGGCCCAAATCTCCTTTTTTCAAATTTAAAATAAAGGAATCAGGTATCATAAAGATGTAAAAGAATACTATGCCATTGCCAGCCAATTCAGAGTCATTTGCTGCATCACTAATATTATTTTCTCTCTCTCTCTCTCTCTCTCTTCGGATCGAGATTTTCTGTCTCAATTGATGGCTATTTCTTATCGCACATCCTTTAAAAATTGACACATATTCTAAAATTTAGAGTTTAAAATTTTAGTATTATTTTTTAAATAGTTGAGATATGATTTTAGAAAAATGAGACTAAACCGACACCAACTAAAATAAAAGAATCCACTAATTTATTTTTTCTCACTCTTTTCTTTTTACTTTAACCATAATTTCAATTCATTTCGTATTAAAATTACTCAATCAAAATCTTTTAATTTGATATGAGGATAATTTTTTACGAATTTGGCATGTGGACAAAGTTTGAAAACGAATCCAATTGCCAAACATTTTGGACCCAGGTTACCTGTTACCAGCTCACCCTCACCCCCCCCCCCCGGCCCCCCAAAAACCCTATTCTCCTAACGTGCAACAATTACTAACCGTCCACGTGTCCATCATCAACGGTTTCAAATCCTCTTTGCATTTTGTATTCTAAGAACTAACGGTAAGACAGAGTGGCCGTTTCTTTCTATGAGAGAGAGAGAGAGAGATACAGGGAGGAAGAGAATATCTGCTCATTTTAAAATCCGCAATCTTTGGTAATTTGGGTGTATATATATACAGATAGACATTCACGCATTTAGGCAGTGTTTTTGAATAGTGCTAATAGTTGGGTTGGGTTGGGTGTGTGTCATTGATTTGTGAGGAGCAAGATTATTACTTTCTGCTCTATTAATTTCTCTACAATGGAGATGGTGATCAGGAAGTGCTTTCTAATGGCTATTCTTACACTTGTTATGGCTTTGGTGCTTCCTTCCATTAATGCCCAAGGCCCTGCTCCTGCCCCTGCTCCTTCAAGTGTTGGTAACCCCCCCCCCCTCTCTCTCTCTCTCTCTCTCTCTCTCTCTCTCTCTCTCTCTCTCCATATGCTTAGATTAGATATAGGTGGAACTTAATTAATTGGTTTAGTTTGGATTGTTTAGATGTTTCCAGATTTTGATGAATGGTGTTTCTTGTTTTGCAGGGTCTGCAATAGACCAAGGAATAGCTTGTCTGCTGATGATGCTTGCTTTGGCTTTGACCTATATCATTCATTAGATTAATTTAGGGGTCTTGTCTTTTTCCAGATTGGTGATTTGAATGCCCATTCCTTTCTCTTTGGTGTATTCTTGTTGCTGCTTTTAACATTTGATTGATGATTCTACCCCCCAGGGCCCCCACCCCCCACAATTCTTTCTAATGTAAAGATTATTTCTCCCCCTCCCCTCCCCTCCCCTGC
>JAOTQG010044632.1:0-14882 GCA_025631175.1 Iris virginica
GAGAGAGAGAGAGAGAGAGAGAGGCATAGTCATTGAAACTTGAATTTCAAGCATGTGTTTGTATTTTAAGGAAAATTCATAAACAAGATTTGTCAACTTTTCTAATAATATGGATTTATTTGTTCAAAAGTTCAAAATATTCGAAATGTCAATACTTTCTCCATTTCCTTTCGCCGTTTTAATTTTATAAACACATAGTACGGGATAATATATATTAACAAATTTATTTTTTATTAGATAATATTTTTTTATTATTTTTATTAGTAGTAGAAGATATAAGTGTAATTAATAGCCATAGTTAATTGAAAGAATAAAAAAATAAATGATAATAATAAAAGGGATATAAAATCTTGAAATAACAATTATTTTAAAACAAATATTTTTAACTAAAATAACAACTAAAAAGAAATAAAAAAAAGGAATAGTTATTTACAAAGCACATAAACACGCTAAATATAATACACGATTACATGTAATACATATTTTTAAAATATTACTAACTTTAAAATACAAATGTTTCTATTTTATCCTCCATCCAATTAAAATAACAATACCTTTCCTTCCCGGCCTCCCTCGGCGGCCGCCTCTCCGCCTCCTCTCTCTCTCTCTCTCTCTACCTCCACCAGTTCGAGTTCCCCTTTCCCTCCCACCGCCTCCGCCAATTCTCCCTCTCCTTCCCTCACCCTCAAATTCAATCATCCCACCACAAACCCACCACCCTTGGACCACATACATCCTTGTCCACCCTTTACATTGGGCAGACGACCTGCTCGATGAATTGCTCCGACGTGATTCGATCCCGAGTAACTCTCGTTTTCCAATTAAGTTAGTTGTAATCAATTCCATTGCATTAATCAGTGATTGTTCGTATCAGGTGCGGTGTAGTTCATCAAACTAGACCTAAAGATTGTTAAATTTGGTAAAATGATTGGTAATTTTACGTTGGACAATTAATCTAACACACCCATTTTCGAAGAATAAATCTCCACTCAATTTAATAGATCATCTTTGGATGATTTTAGAATTCAAGCAATGAATATCGGTTATAAACTTAATTAACCCTAAAATCAAAGAGCCGATCATCATTTATCTTTTCATAAATTCTACCAAGAAAGCATTAGCTTTGATTTCATCTGCAGTTAATTGCAATGAAAGACAGAACTACCTGCCTGAACAACAACACTGTCCAGTTTTTGGACAAAAAGAGTCAGTTGGTGGCGATATTGTTACACTAGACAAAAGGATCGCCTATAATCGACTCTTTAGCAGACACTGGAGATACCGCTACAAAATTTCTCCATCTCGCTAACAGCAAAATTATATTGTGAACAGCTTGCTTTGTGCAGATCTTCTTTGATCCAATGCAAAGATTATTGCATTGCCCCAATAGATTCTTAATCTTCACGAATGTTATCTTTAATCAATTTTGTTCTAGCTAGAATGGCGCATACTCCAACTCAAGGAAGCTGGTGGTGGTGGTGGTTGGGTAGACAGTGCAAAATGCTCTTGATGAACTAACTAGTCAAGCTTGGTGTACTCAAGCAGCATGTGAGGAGAGCGGTAAATTTTCACAAGTGTCCAATAGAGAACCTCTTCAACTTCAAGTTCACCCTCTGCTCTAGCTGCATAAATGTCCTCGCAGATTGCGAGCAATCTGCATGATCAACAACCATGATCAACAACCAAATAATAGTTTCAGGATATTATTCTATCATGGACTATTTTTTCTTCGCATCCAATGTGGGCATCTTAGATAATGCACCCTTATGAAGTGTGATAGTATCAGTCTTAACCAGCTAGAGGTGGGGGGAGACCAAATCTAATGACGACATCCCTAATTAAGAAGGATGTGAAGGAACGTGGTAACTGTGATCATGACATAGCCTTGTAATGATTGGGAGCAAGGCTGAGTTGAGTTGAAACTCTTTATCGTTACTATTGCATGCTTAATTTGCAAGTGCAATTTTAGCATGCACAAGATTATCCCCACTAACTCTATTTCTTTGATCCACTATCTAGATATCTTGGACGAGAAAACTCAGCAGACAACTTATATTACCTGTCACATGAAGGTAGGTTTTCAAATGGAATTCTCATTCTCAGATCAGAACACTGAAGCCTGATGAAACGGCCAACCGCTAGGACAAATGTAATGTAGAGACCCCAAATGCTGAACTTGCTGAGAGTTTCACCAAGAATACCCTCTGACATAGAATGAATGTCGAATTAGTAAATTTATGGCAGGCGTAAGAGGGCCTAAAATCAAAAACAAAAACAACAGAAAACAAAACAAAAAAGCATAGTAGTATTGTAGGACCTCATATCAAGTAGCAGTTGTCATAATTGAATTTGAGTACTTACGTGGTGTTTCCTCAGATACAATAATGGCCATTGGGCCAGCCAATTCCCCACAAACACTGGTAGCTGAAGCATGAACATCATGAAAGGACCACCAGCTTCGAGAACCGTGATTCAGGACAAGATCCCCGCTAACCAAATCCACCTGCATAAAATATTTTTAGTTATCAAGTCTAACAGATCAAATTTATTTTCCGTTCATAGGTTATACAAACTGAAATTTGACGTACTGCTTGCTCCAGAAATCGCACATCACCGGAGCCAGTCACACGGAAGTATTTAGGATAAACGTTGTATATTCTGAAACTGTTTGCAGTACCGTTTATCACTTCCATTACCTCAACTGGATTAGGAAGATCCTTATCTTGAATATGTAGCTCGTACTTGACAAGTTCCTTGCCTTTGGGTCTATCCCTTGTGAATGTCCAGGAAAATATAATGTTCATGCACGACTTCATAGATTGAACAAATCTGGCCTGAACAATAGGAGGGACGAGCCACAAGGTGCTGGCATCAGCTTGGCAACATATCAACTGAATATCATACTCATTGTAAGCGTTCAGATATCCTTTCGGGTCCAGATCAAAGTGCGAATCAAGCTCACCCCAAGAGAGCTTTTTGCAAAGCGTGGTTTCAAACAAAGTCAACCTACCACTGATCGTCTTTAAATCAATCTGAACACTGGCATCTTTGATTGGATTAGCAATGTTTGTAGGATTACCACTGCTGTACATCTGCCATGAGAAAACTTTGGAATTACGTTATCTGAATACATAAAGGAACTTGAGGATTGGGGTCGCATCAAGCAGAGGCAGCACAACTGTATCCCAACGTCATATTTCTAATTAGATAGTAGTGGATTATATTCCTTTCATTCAGTATTGCACACAAATTACCTAAGCATGCAAGCAGGATGCCATGAACACTATAAAAGAAACTCCCAGTGCAAGATCCATTGAATTAAAATATTTAGCCTAGCAATCCTCTTACTTTAGAATGCATTCATACTTGGTGCATCAGCAAAATTTCTGTTATAAAAAGTCATAATTCACATAGACACAACAACATAGATCCAGACACAAGTCTAGGCTCATTTCCTTATTTGACTGCCAAAGCAAGCTGATCATTATTTATTTATTGAGATGCATATGGCACAGCAACAACAATAAAGCCTTAATCCCAATCACTGGGGATCGGCTACATGAATCCCTTTTCACCATTCCATGCGATCCAATGCCAAGTCACCATATCGATCACAGTCTATCATGTCTTTCCGTACTACCGATATCCATGTTAACTTTTACCTACCCTGCCCATAGCTTGATTAAAACTAATATCATCACACTTACTACCTGAAGCACTAAGGGGCCTACGTTGTACATGACCAAACCATCTTAGGCGGTTCTCTCTCATTTTCTCTACTACAGGAACTACTCGAATCCTATATTTTCTAGCTTTACCGCCATAAAAATCTCCCCCAATATAGAATTTTCCCTTCCAGGTATCCCTCGAACTAATTTATCCAAGTTCTCCCAATATTGATCCTTAATAAATTTTTCTAGTCCCACTTGCAGCACATAGACACTAACTACGTAATTACTTTGTCTTCATACAGAATTAGTAACTGAAATGACCAACTCCAGCATCAAGTTTTCAACTAAATTATGAACAGTTGACCTACTGAAACTTGCACATCAAATTGACCAAGTTATTTACCATACGCTTTTACCATGATTCTCTGAATTAATCTCTCTCTCTCTCTCTCTCTCTCTCTCTCTCTCTCTCTCTCTCTCTCTCTCTCTGTGTGACACAAACACACATGATATAACTGTTTTGCAACAGTGATATTCTAAAAAAGCAATTCATTTCTACAATCAGAATATATGATTGATGATACCTTACCAGCATAGGAGCCCAAATAACACATAACAATATGAAGAATAAGCATATCCCATTGCAGAACTTAGTCATTCTGGTTTGCCTTTGTCCATGTTGGTGTCTAACCCTGTTCAAATTCACATCACATTTCACAAGGAAGAGGCTAGCATGAATATCCTCCAACTGCAGGAAACCAGACATTAGTCAGAAGAACAGACCTTTAGCTTAAGGATTTAATCAAATTCCAAGATCCCGAATGAAAATTTATAGGACGCTGCGCCATTTAAAGCAACAAAAATGATGATGAATTTGTATTTAGGTTGTACAGATTAGATTAATCAACAAGCAATGATAAAATAACACTACAATCTAGCTTTAGTTTGAAACCTTGGTGAAAATAAAGGGTAAGATCAACATAACCCAATACTACTTAATTCCGTTCATCCTAATAACTCACTTTGTAACAGATCACTCTCCTATACTGTGACAATATAAATGTATAGGAATGCTAAATAACCTACAGAAAACTGTTAAATATATTAATTTCTCAATATATATACCAGGCAGCAGAAACGGCAGGTTCATAAGCTTATTGTTCCTTCAAGACAAGATGCTTCTAATATGTGAAAATAATTAACTCACATCAACATCATAGAAGGATATGCATTCTTTTAGGGAAACGTTCAATCTAGACTTCTCACACGGGTTTCTGTAATACTTCCCACGTTAAGGAAGGGCTACTGTCTTTTTTAGTTTAGGGCCAATCCAGCCTAATAGTAAGCGATCTGCCAAAAGCAACCAAATTATTCCTTGGTGAACCGGGCGAGTAATCGCGGAAAGAGTTCTCTTGAAAGGGCGAAGCACTTCTTGATGCAAATATATATTTATATAAATTTAAATATCAATATACAGATATATGTATATATAGGACCCATTTATTTAAATGTTCAAGTACTTAGCCTCTCATAGCTAAGGGTTGGGTCAACAAGTCAATTTTTGGTTATATGGTATAACATTTTGTAATGATTAAAGTGAAAAAGTAAGAGAGAGAGATAGAGAAAATGATGGGACCCATAAGAAATCAGAAATCAAATATCATGTAATATCGACTTGAAGACCCAACCCTAAGGCTTCTAACACCTCATGTTGATTAAGACATTAAGAACATGGTAGAGTTATCTTTAAATTGCTATAGGCAAAAGCAGTAGAAGGCTTTTAGCAGTCCCAAAAGCACCTGAAAGGATCACATCTCTGATTGTTAGGCATAAGCGGGGAGGCTTTTACCATTTTGGAAATCATCTGATAGGATGACATCTATCATTGTGTAGAGTATACTTGTTGTTATCCTAAGATCTTGTGATCACCTTCGCATGAATATATATATATATATATATATAGATATAAATAAATAAATATATATATACATACATATAAACATAAATATATAGCAATGACTGGAAGTATCATAGTATTCAAACTTCAATGCCGAGGCCAATAAGCATTAGGAGGTACATAAACAATCTGCTGAATGAAGCTCAATGAGCCTACGAGACCATTGAAGGCATGAGAACTTGCCTTTAACCAGTCATACATGGTCAACGATGTTGTTGTGCAAGACCAGTCTAGTACACATCTCAATTCATATAGAAAAGGAAGAGCACGATAAAGTCGAAAACCCAGATAATTAACATGTGAGACACTACTTGTCAAAAACTGCCGATACAAAGTGCTTTCATGTGGGATCCCAAAGCGGATTTGTACTGCCTGTAGTGCTAAAGATATTGCCTTTGTGAGATAGATAGCACGAAGTGCCAATCTGCCAGCATGCTGGTGTGGATATTCGATGAACCAGGCATACTTGGTCACAGAGTATGTAAAGAGAACAAGAGTAAACAGGTAGAACAGAACTTTTCCGGTAGCAAATGAACATAGGTAAATTATACGATCAAGCACGATTAAGAAAAAGATGATCTGCAAGAAGAAGAATTAAACAGGTTAGAATCATGCTCAAAGTTGAATTTCAGTGGTGCTACACAGGACAGTATCATGCGGCTATTCAGCCTCTGCTAGTCCAATCAGCTTAGATTCCAAGATACATATAAGCAGATGGCAAATTATAAGTACGCTCTTTACATCCCAAAATAAGTATCCATTTTGAGTTTTCCACAAAAATTATGAAGTGGGAAACAAGAGCAATATTAGTGGAACATGTGCATAATAACCCCTAGTGGTACCTTTGTACCATTGTAAGTGAACAATGAAACATGCTGAGTGGACAAAAAATTGGTCACTATAGAATGGACACTCATTCTGGGACACAAATTATCTCAAAAATGGGCTTGAGGCGGTATATAAAACGAGTAAGAAGTATACCATCAAAATGAACACGAACTCTTTTGGAAATTGATCTTCTAACTGGTAGACTTCCAGAAACTCGCTGTTATTTTTTATGACTGATTGGTAAAAAATGGCAACCAAGAAGAAAACAACTAAATCTGCACAAAATACATATGCGTACAAATCAATTTCTCTCCTCCCTCCCCCAATCACAGATAGTACAGGATATGGGAATCCTACTTCTTTAAAAAGTCCAGCACGCTGTCCTTTTGAAATCTCATGTGCTACATCTGCAGAAGGAGTTAATGACTTGTACCCCTCCATTGGCAAAGGTCTTGTCGAAGGGAAAGCATGTACCACCTCAAAAACAACCAACCCAATACTAGGATTTCCAGGACTTCTTTCAATGCTTTGAACACGAATGCTACTTGCCAAATGATAATTATACTGATTTTCATCCGTACAACTCATATGGTGAACAATTTTAAGCAATTTATTGACGCATGATTCAATTCTTTCTGGCTGAATCCCATCATCTGGCCATGAATTAACTTCCATAGACAACTGCACAAAGTAAGGTGGAGTTTCTGCACCCTGAGTCACTGACTTCCAGTACATACTCAGGCTTCTAATAATCTCTTTGACTGGAAAAAGAAGTTTTTGTATCCTATTCCACCAACTCAGAGTTTCTAAAGACTCTTTGTCCTGAAGAATTCTTTTCTTAAGAGAACTGAATTCCGCAACGGAAGCCCATTCACCATCTCGTATACTTATGGATGTCTGAATGAGGGTCGATATGTATACAAGGAAAAGGGGCAAGTGACTAATAACGAAAGATGATGTGACTTTGTGCTCTGGGAAACCCAATTCCTGAAGGAAGCTCACATGGATGCTGAACCCACAGTGCTGGATGATTATTTGATACAGGTACTGAAGCAAAATACAAATCTCACTGTAAATTAGCATAATGACCCAGAACATATGACTTGGCCCACTATTCACACATAGAGCATATAAGAAGAGAGCAGCAAGATAAACCATTGAAAGCAAACTGAAATTCCATAGGAATATTAAAACAAAGCAACAATAGCAGACAATGTCGTTGTTAGAACGCATTTGGGCCAGCATAAAACGGAATAGAATCCCAATTTGCACCCACATAGGATCAGGCCGGTTTCTCTCACTTCCAGATTGCACAGAAACTGGCTTTTCAAACGGTTCATAGCCCAAGTTTGGACTCTCCAATTCATAATAGACCTCATTCTCAGAGGAATAGTCAAATGAATCTGGTTCCTCGTGTTCTATATTAAAATAATTCACGAGATTGGAAACCGCGAGCTTGCCCATAGATTGAACCTGAGAAGCTCCATCTCGAATAAGATGTACTGCTGAATTCAATGGATTTACTTTGGCCTTCAGGCGTTCCCTATTTTCACTGTTTGAATCCCAAATTGTCTTAATAGAATGTTTCTCTTTAAATTCTGTGATTTCTTCCAAGCAATCCATTTGATGCCTCATAACATCTGTTCCTGAAAGATCGCTTGCTCTTAAGCTTCTAGAAGATGTATTACCTTCAAAAGGAAATAAGGAGTCCGCACTCAAAGTTGGTTCAGTGTTTACCAAATCAGTTCCCTCCTTGCCTGGAGTGGTGTTATCCTTGTACAAACCCCAAGGGGAGTTCCTTCTCCTTGATTCTTCACTTTCAGGAGAGATATAACCAAAATTCGCATCAGTGTTCAAGCTGTGGAGTTGAATTTGGAGGTTAAGCATCTCTGCTTTCATTTTCTCTACTTGTGAATTTCGCAGCCGTTTATGCTCCTCAGCTTCACGAATGTGTTGTAACTGAGCAGTCTTCCATGCAGCTCTCTTCTCCTGTTCACGTACTAAAGCATCAACCTGCTCTACTTCAAGATATTTTGACACATAATCAAACTCCTGGGATGAAAACATGTATGACTGAAGTGAAACCAGCATAAATATGACAATCTCAACAAGGGCAGATCTTGAAGTAATACGAAATCCATAATCATATTTGTAAAATCCAATCACTTCGTAAATGTAATTGCTTGTTTCACATTTCCCATCACTGAATTCTCCAACAAAAGGAGATTGATACGCGAGAGAAAAAACAATCAGTGCAAAATTATACATTCGCAAGAACTTGAAGATTCTGTTCTTTCTTTTCAGAATTTCAAGTCGCAGGCGGAAGAAAATAAGAGCAAACCCAAGGTAACCAAGGTGAAGAATGTCATATTCAAGGGTTCCCGTGATCAAGATCAAAGCAAGGACAAGGTCCAGCAGATGACAATAACAGTAAAGCCTCAAATAATCTAGAAATGACCACATGCTTTTTGTTTCAAAAGAGAGATCGCTCAAAACTGATGTTTTCGTCATTTTCTCATATGTATACAACTCGGAGAAACTGTACAGGTGATCTGCACGGAGCTTGAAGCAAGCTAACATGAAAACCATATAGTAGCTGACCAGCATTCTTTGATCGTCCGCAACGATTCCTGCAAAATGAAATGACAACTGAAGTTAAAATCTAGAAGGTGCCTACTTGTTTATTTAAAATATTCAAGGATTTCAGCAAATATAACAATTTCCTGATTTCCATTCCTTCTTTTGAACCAGTATGATGTTCACAACATATAAAAGGAAAACACAGCAGGCTAAATCAAGCTATTATTTACTGATCTGCTGCCGATTAATAAAAACCAGTCATTTCAACATCAAATCTGTCACACCTTGTGCTAAGAAACCAATACACCTCTGAAATTGGGTCGAAATTGAAGGTAAATTTTTTGTGTCAGGCTCAAACTACTGAAATAAGTATAGCGAATGAAATTCATTTATTTTCTGACTCCCCAACAAATTATGATTCTTTGGAACCATACGACATCAAGCAAGTAATGTCAATCCTGCCCCTCAGGCTGTGAGAACCCAGATCTAAATGTTACTCTTTCATCATATATTCTAACATACACAAGGAAAACGCAGCAAAATATATCCAATGATCAGAGTGTTCCTTGAACTCTTGTTAAACATTTCTTTCGGACTGCCGTAGAACATTACTTTTTATCTAAATTAGTGCAGAAGCAAATGGATATCAGCTTCAATGAAAAGGCAGGGAGGGGGAGTGGCGGACGCGGACACATGTGAATCAGCCTGAATATGTGAATCCTCAAGTAAGAAATGTCAATCCTGCCCCTCAGCCTGAATATGAGAATACCCAGAATCAATAGTTTCCTTTTTCATTATACTAACATATGCCAAGGAAAATGCAGTAAGATCTATCTAACGATGTCGAGTGTTCCTCAACATTCTCATACTGCCATAAAACATTACCCCCCCTGAGCTTAAATAAGTGTCCACTATTCCTATTTGGATGATCCAAAAGAGGCGTCACTTACCTTTTTTGGTTAATTGAGGGTCGATACACCAAAAGTTGCCTACGGACCCACATAGGTTAAATGTGGCCACTAATGCATTGTTTTAAGCTATGCGTCAATTCAAAGTGGACGCTTATTTATGATTAGAGGGAGTTTTTTTTTTAAATCTAAATTACTGTACCAGAAGAAGAAAATTAGCTTCACTGGAACTGCTGGTCTGTTTTTGGGGGGGTGCATACACGTGAAACAGGCACATAGCAGAAATCAACATTATTAATCAAAAACCAGAAAATAGTACTGCCAAATAGAGTTACCTAGCCAACATCTTCTGCAGTAGTCAAAGAAAATATTGGAATCCCTCCAACAGTCATGGCAAACCACTTTTGTCTCACTGGGGGGATCTTGCTTCCATGATGTCACATTCAACCAAATAGCCAAATACTCAAGGGTAAGGATAGATGCAGAAAAGAAAACAAATGTAGGCCATAGTTTTCGAATGATATGCCGAGGTACTAGTATACAAGCAGCAAGTGAAGCGATGTAAAGGAGTGAGATACCATTTAAGACAGCAAAGCTAGCAACAAGTAATGCAATCATATTAATCTCTAGGCCAAAGAGATTGAACATATTCTCTATCCAATATTTCAATAGAATTTTCAGGGTGACCTTCTGCATTTCAAGCCTCTCCTTTCTCATGAAAAGAAGCTTCTTTTTATTCCACTTATGAGTCTCCATGGAACTTACCCGCATATGCTTGTACGAGTAATTTCTGTGATTATTTACCTCTTCATCCCATGTCTTGTGCTTCTCTAATAGAGGGGTTTCATGATTGGAAGAGACGCATTCTTTTGTAGAAAAAGGAGTTGCGCTTGATTTCTCTTTTGGGGAGTTGAACAAACTACAAGGCTCCTCCCATTTTTCCTTGTTCCCTTCATCAGGTGGCATCATTTTCAACCAATGAAAGACATTGTACTGAAGTACACAAGCAGAAATAACTAAAACCTCAGCCCTCATGCCTGATTCTAAGCCAAAGAAACCAGGGCTAAACGACTGCAAGCCCAGAAAACAAGATAGATGATAGTGTCTTTGACCAGGGAACATTTCAGCCTGCTCACCCCACATCTGAAACAGATAATGAACCATCAAAAGAAACCCCGAATAAACTAGGAATACCTTAGATGGGATGCGAGAAGATTTTGGTAAAGTTGAACAAATGACCACGCCGAGAAGATATACAAAACCGAACGCACTAACTGGGGACAAAGATGCATACAACAAAGAAAGAAACAGTATCTTCTCACAGTGCCAGATCAGAAGACGTTTAATAAGGGGAAATGTTGTTAATTCTGTTCCTTCAAGATCCTCATACTTCAACAACTTGCTTAGCCTCCTCTCATAGCTATATAATTCCATCACAATTACAACTGCGAGGGACTGCCATACATTGCTCAGCATTGATGCATCTGGATTATAGCCAAACGCAGGATGAAGTTCTGTCATTGTAGACAACCATGTCGTAAAACGGAGAAAGGCACTCAAGCTATAAATGATAATGAATACTGCTACAGCATAAACTTTCAAGGGAAACCAGAGGCACCTTCTTGCCTTCCCCACAAGTTGTCTCCCGTTCATCCAAAGTAGAAGGAAGAAGAGATAACCAAATGATGCATAATTAGGTGTTACTGAGTAAATTGTGAGAAGAATTGTAAGGCACACAACATAGGTTCCACATGATCGATAGAAAGCGAGAAACTTCTGCTCCATAGCCCTTAGATACAGTGCTATTCTTTTTCCTGAAAGTAGACGTCTGGTGTTAATATCCTTATTCACCAAATCATTTTACAAATATGACTTACAATAAGGATTTCACTGCATATGTCAGTTACGAAGAAAATAACTATAAATGTTATTGAAAACAGTTCTTTGACTCAAAACACCTCATATTAGCTTTAAGTTAAATTTTAATAGGCATCCCAAAACTGCCGAATATAGGAAATCTATCAAATTACAGAGTATCTTTAGCACCAAATGTGAAAATATGTGATATAGGTTCAAATTTTCAATAGTTTTCCGTAATTACGAACAACAGCTATGTTGTTTGGCTACAGCGAGATCTAATAAAGAATGTATTACTTTAAGATTTCAGTTTCTAACTTCTAATCTCTTTCGACAAGAACAAAACTTAGCAACTTCATCTTCCACGGTTACATTTTTAAGCATGCAGAATACTTGTGCGTCAATAAGGTAAATAGATGCTTTATACGTGTTCATAACTTATTTACTCAGAAGATTAATACTAATAACATACTAAAGGTTCAATTGAGCATTCAATTTAAATTTGAATTTTCTGATAGAAAATCTAGCATATACAACCTTTAGATTCAACGTAAATTACTATACATTATTTAACCATTATACCCAACCTATCATTCATTTGCTACTTACATTTTAGCCCAGAAAATCTGTTTTGGACAAACATCCACAAGGGTTACAAGAACTACTTTTGTCGTAATTGGCCAAGGATATTATTATTTATTGAAAAATGCACAGATAATGCTTCTTCCATCACAAATGAGTGTCAAATTTTGTTCATGATCACGAACAGAAATTGACACTCATTTTGGGATGGAGGGAGCAGTATTAATACAACTGAATGAATAATGGAATTAATAAATAGAAGACTGTGATCGGGAGTGGGAAACAGGTAGAAAAGTCGAAGGGGCATATCGAGGTCCTCCCTCTGCCCACTTCAAAAGTTTCACTTTGACTATACACGGAAATTAAGAAAGGAGCTGAAACATTTTTATCATCTTAAATTCCCTGATGCAGGACAAGTTAGCTTCATGCCCATTGAGGATCTGGAGCCAAGGCCCAAGAACTTTGCACTATCAAACGATGCCTTTTTGTCTGTTAACAAGTGCCCTTGGTAGATTAGGATTAGGATTAGAAATACTAACATTTTTATTATCTTAGTAATTAGTCGTTTTCCTGTTTCTAGTCATATTAATTAGGAGTCCTCTTATACCGTAACTACTTATTTTCCTATTCCTAGTTATATTAGGTTAATAATGTCCTAGTCCTAGTACTATTAGGAGAATAATCTACGCATATAAATAAAGTTGTAATGCCTCAGATTTATTTGGAGTTGATTAATAAAGTTGACTTTGGCTTTCGCTTTTGTGGCCTGCGTGCATGGCTGATCACTTGTGAGGGTAAGCATGTTTCTCTTGCTCTCCTCTTCTCTTCTTCTTATTTCTAAAGTTCTATATGCTTCTGCCATTATGCCCCCTCCATATATGGCCCACAATGAATCTTTGCAAAAAGGGGGTAATCTTATCAAATGGATTGACTTAAAAGGAAAATGTAACTCTTCAAGTGAGACAGCCAAAAAGGAAAGTGAAATTCTTGAAGTGGGACGGAGGGAATATTTCTTATCACGTCATTTTAAAACTATTTTTAACTTCTATGACTAATTGAAGTCTTCCATCCTGCCTGATTCCTAACAATTCTAGCTCTGGGGATGAATTTCGATAACCCCTCAGGCCTCAGCGAAACTAGGATTCCTACAATTGAATAAGTTAGTACCTTGCAAATCAACAGATGCATTATTACATCTACTGGTCAGTATCCATGCAGTGAACTGCCAACAACAAAAATAATAAGGACTTGTTTATCGAATCATTAAGACAAGAGTTGCACTCGCATAGGAAGCATGTGAACACATAGACCAATAGTTGTCATTTCATCCCTGAGGCTGAAAGTCCAAGCCCAAAAGTTAAATGACAAAAGAGGACCCAATCTAAAACAAAAAAAATTCACTTCTCGCCAAGAAGCCCCAGAACTTCCAAAATTGGAGATATTACTGTAGTTGCACGGTTCCTTCAATTAATCCACTTTTGGCCTACTCTTTTACCATTTCTAGGCTGTTTCCTTGCAAGTTCCAAGCCGCGTAACCCAACAAAATATAGAACACCTCTATGCTGCATTCAAGGAATGCGTCCAACTCTCCGCAAACCCTCCCTCCATTGCATTCACTCACACCTACAACCCACCACCACACACTTCTACCTGCTCCAAGCTAAGAAAAACCAAAAACTTAGCTTCACAAACCTCCCTAAAGCATGCACAAAATCTACCCAAAACACAGCAATCAACCATCAAAATCACATTGAAGCATTCATTTAGTTGTAATTAAATCAAGAGCAAAACAAGTTGAAAAATATCATGATCTTGAAATTATCAGGGATCGTCTCATCTTATTCTTAAATTCTATATCTGTCTCCAACTAGCAAAAGGTATCAACAGTTCCTTTTTAAAATTAAATTAATTTATCTCTTCATCTTCATCTCTTAATGACATGTATGTTGATTTTTAGTGAGTGCTTTATTGGATTTGATGATTATGTGATTATCCTTAATCGATCCCATTCCAGTCTAGCTTCATTTATAATTTAAACTAGATTCCTTAATATGTATGTAACACCCCACATTCCCATATTAGAGAGAAGTGGGAATTTCGTATGGTTTATATGAAGCCTCCTACTACCTACCTAGCATCAAATCATCCATGGAATTTTGGGTTGTACAGGTCGTTGACCCAAGATGTGGTGGTAGGTGTGGGCTAGGTGGCGGACCGGATTTCCGGGCTCGGGTCGTTACAAATTGTATCAGAGCGGACCCTCGGCCGGAAGGCTTTCGTGCTCGCCGTGGGGGACGATCTTAGTAATCGTTCGGCCTTGACTAGGATGTCAAGGATTTGAGTGGGGAAACACCCCATATTCCTACATCGGAGAGAAGTGGGAATTTCGTATGGTTTATATGAAGGCTCCTACTACCCACCCAGCATCAAATCATTCATGGACTTTTGGATCGTCTGTGATGGGCCGTTGACCCAAGATGCGGCGCTAGGTGTGGGCTA
>JAOTQG010044854.1:0-14880 GCA_025631175.1 Iris virginica
GATGCAGAGGTGGAGGGGCAGTACCATTGTTGTCTGCCTTCTTCTTTAAAAGCACAAAACCTTCAAACAATGGTGAAAACCAATGAAGAAACCCCCTTCAGCCTCAAACAATAAGAAGAAATCCAGATCTGGGAGGGCGGCTTGGGGCTTGGGGCTTGAGGGCGCCATCGCTGCAGGTTTGTTTGGCGGCTTGGGGGTTGAGGGGGTTAAGGGCGCAGAAGGATTAGAGAGGAGGAGAAACGCTGGAGGTTGGGGATCTGAGTTGAAGATGGTGAGGCCGTCGGGGCTGTAAAGAAGGGTTGGGGAAGGAGGAGAAACCGACAGGGAAGGAGCTGTAGGGGTGGGGGAGAAGGGGGGGGGTTGGTATAATTTTTTTTTTTAATTAATGTGTTTTCAAAAATATATATAGTGTATATGTGCTATTTTACCCCTTTAAAATAGCCACATCAGCAATTTATTAATCAAAATTGATGGTCAACTCTTTTAATTTGGATATAAGGACTAAATTGGGTTATAATAAATAGATTGTGTATTTGACCAATAATATTTATTGATTAAGGATTACTTATACAATACATAGTTAGGTCAGGGACCAAATTGGGTCTTTTGCCGGCACAAGCTCTCATTTCTTTTGTCAACGAACTTTAGGATAGAGCTCTAGTTTAGGTCATTTATTTGACAATTTTCAAAATCAATTGGCTTGTGCTTGTTAATTAGTAAGCTTTTAATTTAGCATAAATTTTGAGGTGTCTTTACAAAGTGTGAGGTCTCAAATTAAATAAAAGAAAAAAAATGTAAACAAAGAAACTCAACTCATCTAACTCGTATTGACACACTTAGTTACGGAGGGCATTCAACTTACATAAAGTACTAAATGTAATACTTTTTAACATTAATTTATCGGTATTTTTGAAAAATAATACTTCACTTATCTTACAGTACTATTTTGGTACCAAAATAAGTGTGTAAATGTCAATACTGATTATGAATAAATTGGAGAAAATCATTTTCACCCTCTTAAGTTTTGGAAGTTCACATTTTTGCCCTCAATGTTTTAACTTTTTCGTCTCTACCCTTTTAACTTTATAATCGTGGTACGTTGTGTGTAACCTTTCATTGATTTTTCAATAATCTCAACAAAATATGAACATGTGCTCACACACATGATCAAAATTTCAAGAATATTGTAGGGATATTCGATCTTAACAACCAACTTCCTACACTTTATGTCAAATGGAAGATGGAGATTGGATTATGAGGTAGGTTAGGGACATTGTAATCCACTTGATTTACTTCACTAACGAGACTAGATGCTACTCCCTTCATTAATAATAATAATAATAATAATAATAATAATAATAATAATAATAATAATAATAATAATAATAATAATATACAGTCCATTTTTGTTGTGCATATATTAATAAAATTATTAAAAGATCTTGAGATCATAGAATTGTAAAATATGTAATCAAATTTAATAAAAAATTGCTTATAAAAAATTATAAGAATAACTGAATGCACATTTTTTTATTTTTTTTCTTATACTTTTAAGTTGTGATAGACTTGTTGTACATTGTATCATCGTACCAATCTAAATCAAGAAAAGGTGAGAAATTAAACTTTGTGATGTTTCTTTTTAAATTTTCTTATGTTCTCATTTGTTTCCTACTTTTACTTTTGAGTGTGGCTATTTATAAAATATATAAGTATTAAGTATAGTACACAATTACATATAATACACATTTTAAAAATATTTTATAATTTTAAAACATTCATGTACCTATTTTGTCCCTCTTTCAAAATAATAATTTATTTCTAATACATAAATTAATTTTTTAGAATATATTTTCTTCCTTCTTTTATCTTTAATTTTCTTCCTCATAAACTTTTAAAAAATTCTTCTTCTTCATAAATCCTAATTTCTTGAAGTCCTGAAAATGCAACATTCTCTCTCTCTCTCTCTCACACACACACAGAGAGAGACACACACATTTATCTTCCCTCGCTGCTGCTTGATTTTTGCAACGCGTTCACCAGTATTGTTACACACATAATTGCCCTTCTTCTTCTCTGTGCGTTTGATATATAAAATAATCATAGGGTAAAATTTTATTTTGTAAAAGTACCACTGTTTCTAACAAATTGCATTATTTGGAACATATATGAATTTGATCAACACTTTCGTTAACTTAGCTGCACCTCGTTATACCTTCTTCATTTCACCGTCTTGTTTTTTCTTGCCTCCATGGCAATTCTTCAAGTTCTGCCTCTCTTTTATCCTCTCTTCCCTGAAGACGTCGTCGGTAAGGTTATAGCTAGGATTTACGAATATTTATTTTTCGTTAATTTTTTGGGTTGTAACGAAAAATTAATGTTGTATATAAATTTACTTACAATTTTATATATATTTATGTATTGTATTAAGCGTTTTACGAAGATAGTAATAATTTTGTTAGTTTCTACTTTAAAGGGTATAAAAATTATTTTAATAAAGGTTATTTTTGTTACAAAATTTTATGTATTAAATTAAATATTTATATGTATTGTAAATAGTCGTTTCTCTTACTTTTTATTCTCCTATTTTATCAAAAAATAAAAAATAAAAATTCAGTTGATTAGGTCTTGCCCGTGGTAAGGAGGAAGCCTCCATGATCTTTTGTGTGCAATTTCAATTGATGAAACAATCGGTCAGATGACTGTCTCCTAAAATTAGTTCGACGCAAGCTGAAACCTGTGTGTTAAAAAAAACTACACTCCCGACGGCTGACAAAGTCGTAGCACCTATATAATCTCGCCACGTACGAATTCAAAATCTCACAGAAAGACAGAGAGATTCAGGAGGAGGAGGAGGAGAGTGAAAATCCTATACGAAACTGCAGTCTTTCGGTCTGTAGAAAGGAGTTAACAATGAGTTTCCTGGCGGGGAGATTGGCAGGGAAAGAAGGAGCCTATTTCTTTCAAGAATCCAAACACGCCGTCGCCCGTCTCATCGAAAAGACTTCCTCCAAATCCTCCTCCTCCCCTGTTAATCTCGCCTCCTCCTCCTCACCCGGCCCTCAATTGACCGGAAATGAAGCCGACATTTTACCGGAGGTCCTCAGGCATTCTCTCCCGCCCGAGATCTTCCGACCGCCTTCCCCTTCCTCTCTCTCGACGTCGTCCAAGTGGGTCCTTCATTCTCCCAATCAAAATAATCATAATGTCTCCTCTGTCTCGCGTGACGCTCTCAACCCTCTCAGCGGCTACGTTTCTTTGCCCCAAGTCACATTTGGTCCCAAAAGGTTCATTTCTTTACTAACTTTGCTTTTTAAAAAATAATATTTTTTTGGGTTGTCTCAATTAATTTCATGGGTTTTGCTTATTAGTATCATTGTATTGTATTGTTGGGTTTAATGATTTTGTTGATAAGATCTAGGGTTTGAGACATTTATGAAACGTAAGAAGGGAAAAGTCAACATTTTTATGTTTATAGTCTGAGCATTGTTATTAGTCAAAGTTTGCGTTGATTATTCTGCTTCCTACCTGAGAAAATTTGGCATGGGAACATCTCCTTCATAATAGAGTAGAGACCTTATAACTTATAACTTGTAAATACCTTGTGCATTTGCCACAGCCGTCTATCTTATTAATCATCTTCCTACTCCACTCTTAACATGGTATCTCCTATTGAAAAGCTTTATGGTTCTCCTCCTAATTATAGCAAGCTTCGCACCTTTGGTTGCTTTTGCTACCCTTGGCTTCGACCTTATACCTCGCATAAGTTAGAACCGTATTCCACCCCATGTGTTTTTCTTGGTTACTCACTTACTCAAAGTGGGTACCTGTGTCTTGATAGGTCTAGTTCCCATCTTTATATCTCTCGTCATGTTAATTTTGTCGAAAACATATTTCCTTTTCGGTCAAGTGATGCACCATCATCACCGCCTTCCAGGATTCCTTCTAATTACAGTTTTACAAGGTTTAATAAAGGAGATTCAAAAGGGGTGGAAATCGGACGAAACGGATCGGAAATAACATTTTCGAAATTTTTCGGAAATCAAAATTAGTTTCCTATATCCGTTCCGAAAATTTCGGAATGCAAAAATTGATTCCTATTTTCGAAAATTTCAAAACTATCAGAATTTCGGAATTTTCAAATTCCGAAATTTTGGAATTTTCGGAAAGGTCATAAATCCAAAATTTTGGAACTTTCGAAAAATTCCGAATTTCGAAATATTTTTTCTTTAAACAAGTGATCCTTGTTCACTATGGCATGCTACTATGCGGTCTATGCTACTCATTTACAATGATTCACCTTTACATTCTTGAACAAATTAAATACTTTCAAATCAAGATGATCTTTCAAAATAAATTCTTTATGAAAAAAGTAGAAAGAAAATACAAAAATAATGCAAATCAAAGTGCACAACAAACTTTGAAGTGAATATTATTGTTAGAACATAAAGTACTATAATCTTAAAATTGTGAAAAAAAAATGTTATGAAAAGGAAGACTAAAAATTATGATAATTATTTGTGCTTTTTGCTTAGTTATGTTTGAATTTAGTTAAGTTATTTATCTATAGACCTAAGTTTGACTCATATATTTAGGATCAAATTAATTTTAAAATATTTTTAAAAAATTAAAATAAATTGAATTCTTTTTGAAATGAGTTGGAAAATTTCAAGAAATATATTGAAAAAATTTCGAAAATGAATCGATTTTTTTTGGAAATAAATCGGAATATGTTCAAAAATAAATCGAAAATTTTTTGGATCGAAATTCGAAAATTTCGATAATTGTAAATCTAATTCTAATTCTGATCCGAAAAATTGGAAATCGGTAATTCAAAAGTCGGAAAGAAAATATGCGTTCCAAAATCGGAAATTTTCGGATCGGAATCGTTGGAAATCGGAAATTCCGTTCCGATTTCCACCTCTACCCCCTTCTGAGGATTTTTCCTCTTCTGATTGGGTTTTCCTAATCTCGCATCTTCCGCCTGTTATCTCTCCACCAACTGTCTCCCGTAGCTCTACACCCGGTTCAACTACCACTCTCGTTCTCACCTCTCCTTCCGAAGCCAGTTTGACTTCCTCCACAAATGACTCTTCGTCTCTCTCTCCTCCTCCACATGGTTATCGTATGATTACTCGCTCCAAGAATAATGCTTTTAAGACAAGTCACAAACTTTCCCTTGCTGCTTCTCTCCATCCTTTGTCGGATCTTGAGCCTACGTCTGTCACTCGGGCTCTTAAAGATCCTAAGTGGCGTACTGCAATGTCTGAAGAATATGATGTGTTATTACGCGACAGTACTTAGGAATTGGTTCCTTCTACTCGTGCTTCGAATGTGGTTGGTTGTAAGTGGCTCGTGTCTGATGGGACTATTGAGCGTTTAAGGCTTGTCTTGTGGGTCTAGGTTAGGTTATCTTCAACGGCCCGACATTGATTATCAAGAAACCTTTAGTCCACTTATTAAACCCACTACTATTCGGTTGGTTTTGACTCTTGCTATCAGTCGGGGTTGGTCTATGCGACAATTGGACATCATCAATGCTTTTCTATAGGGTCATTTGACTGAGGATGTCTATATGGCACAACCTCCTGGGTTTGTTGACAAGGATAGGCTGGATTATGTTTGTCGCCTGCCTAAGGCTACCTATAGTCTTAAGCAAGCTCCTCGGGCCGGGTATTCTGAACTCCGTCAGTATCTATTGTCTCAAGGGTTTAAGAACTCAGTTTCAGACTCTTCTCTGTTTATCTGTACAGCTACGCCAATTATTGTGTATGTTTTGGTCTATGTTGACGATATTATTGTCACTGGTAGTGATTCCAGTGTTGTGCAGCGATTTATCTCGACCCTTTCTTCTCGATTTGCTCTTAAGGACATGGGTGCTTTATAATATTTTCTTGGGATTGAGGTTCTCCCTCATGCTTATGGTATCTCAGAGAAAATATGTTGTTGATTTGCTCACAAGGTTTCAGATGTTGGACTCCAAACCTGTGTGGCTGTGTCTACTCCTATGGCAAGTGACTCTCCATTATCTCTATTGGACAGTCCTTTTGATAAGGTTACAGACAGTATCTTTCTTTGACCAGTCTGAATATCGCCTATGCTGTCAATCGTTTATCTCAGTTCATGCATAGTCCAACCATTCATCAATCATCACTGGTTGGTTGTTAAGCGGCTCTTGTGCTATCGTAGAGGGACACTAGATTTTGGTATTCTTTTGTGTTGGTCTTCTCCATTATCCTTATATGCCTTTTCTGATGCTAACCGGGCTGGAAATAAGGATGACTACACCTCAACAAGTGCTTTTGTTGTCTACTTGGGTGGAAGTCCTATTTCCCAGAGTTCTAAGAAGCAGCGCATGGTTGCTCGCTCTTCCACTGAGGCGGAATATCGTGCTGTGGCGTCTATAGCTACTGAGTTGCGTTGGAGTTGCTCTCTACTCACTGATCTCGTCGTTGTGCTTTCTCAGGCCCCTGTGATTATTGTGACCATTTTGGTGCTACCTATCTATGTTCGAATCCAAAGTTTAATTCTCGAATGAAACATATTGTCATTGATTTGCATGACATCAGGGAGCAGGTGAAGGATGGTTGTCTTCGTGTTTGTCATGTTGCTTAGCTTGCTGATGCACTCACAAACCCACTATCGAAGTCTCCGTTTTTATTGCTATGTGACAAGCTCGGACTCTGCCTTCGAACGTCTGACTTGAGGGGGCGTAATAGAGTAGACTGTAGAGACCTTATAACTTGTAAATACCTTATAAGTTGTTATTACTCTAGTACCCCTAAGATTAGGTTTGCATTATACTATCTATATATATTGTAGTCTCCATCCTAATGTATGTGAGAATATCATCATATGTTATCACTTCAATCTTTAGATGTGATATCTAGAAGCTTGTTAGCTTAGGAATTTACTTGGCTTTAGCATATGCTCCCTCCGTTCGGGCAAAGAGTCCATTATTCCTAGTTTTTGAACGTTTCATTTTCATTGAAAGAGTCCACTTTCAAATATTAACCTATAAATATTTCATTTTTTCCAAACTTTTTCTTTCATATTCAAAATATAATAGTTCTCCAACATATGGTAGAAAAAAAGTACAAAATTAACGAGTTTGACTTTCAAACGTGTACTCTGTACCGGAACGGAGGGAGTATATATACTAGCTCATCACAACTTTTATTCTAGCTTATCAACTTTGAACTTATAAAAACAAGTTTCTTATCCAGGGTTTTCCCGTGTATTGGTGCTCTTTTTCTTTTGGTTCCTACTACCTGCAATCGAACCAGTGATGCAGAAATATAACCTATGGTAATATGAGTTCCAGATATGTGAGAGTTTTGTGTCAGCCCAATTCTTTAGTTTTAATATGTTGGTTTCAGGCCTCCTTTATTATCTTTGTCCTATAATTGGAATTTGGCATTATTTAAAAGGTGTCAAGGTTCCAAGCTTTAGAAAGATTTGTTCAAATTGCTATATGCACCTCAGGATAACATAGTTTTGAACAATCTGGATACCAGTAATTTAGTACTTTCACTTGTTATTTATCAGGAGGAAATGCTTTTGGAGAAACATCTGTACTTTTTGTTCTATTTCCTTGCAAATAATATGTAGTGTGCTTGGGATTTTAGTTAAATCAATGATTTCTTGATTCATTTTCCTCACTTTTGGTGTTAAATGGAATTATAAGCACAATAAGACTTGTTTCTATGTTTGAACTATGCCCTAACTATTTACTTTTGTTTTACTGATATACCCACATGCAGATGGCAGTTTCCCTATATTGAGAACTCAGTCGTAGCCTCAACTGCAAATGAATTGCGTCAGGACAAATACACCCATGTCAATCCGGAGAAGTTGAAGGCCTCAGCTGCTGGACTAATGCAAAGTAGGTTCCGGTCTTCATCTGTTTATTTTTGTCATTTTGTGGATCTGATTTCCTCTTTTTCTTCTTCTTTACAAAATGTTCATGCTTTTCCTTCCCGCAAGAAAATGGCTCTTTCAGTCTTCTGTTTGGTGCCAATCTACATGCATGATGCAGCTGTTTCTAACGTCAAATCGTGTCTTAAAATTGTCATTGGACATGGGCTTGAGCTAATTTATTTGCACGTTGGAAACTTCACAGATACAGGCTCATAAGCGAACAAACTACTGCCTTAAGCCCAGCATACATGCAGCAGCAACTGTTTGTATAGTTTTATGGTTGTATATAGAACTATGTGGCATATAGTTGAGAGAGTTAAATAATCCAGTGTTCAGATGTGAATTATTCTTCAAGGGAATAACTGCAAAACATGATAGCACTTCTAGAAATCTGACAGAAACTCAATTTCGAATACAAGGCATCAAGTTCAGCTGTTTGTTACAACTGGCACAATTGACAATTCAATCATAATTGAGTCATTTCCGCATTTGATTAGAAGTTGCTGGGGTGAACATCAGAAAAGGATGAAATTGTGTTTGTCGATTGTCCAGTTTATGCTCCATTCCCTATTTGTCTTGCGTGCCCTCTTATTGTTTAAAGTGCAAAAATTCATGTTATTTTTATGTTCCCTCCGTCCAAACAAGTAAAGCCACATCCTTAAAAATTGAAAAATGTAGAATGAGACTTTTTTTTTTTGGGACAGAGGGAGTGGTTTGATATTGGATAATTGAATTGTTTAATATATGTTTACTTAAAACTAGTTATGTTCTGTTGTTCTTGTCAATCTTCATAGTTGGAAAAGCATTTGCTGTTGCCACCAGTATAGTATTTGGTGGAGCCGCTTTGGCGTTAGGACTTGCAACCTCGAAGCTAGACCTACATAGCGTGAGCACTCATTTTCATCAAACCTCCCTGTTATTTTATCAGCTTGTCGTTCTTTTATTTTGTTAAGATTATCATGTACATAATGACATTAGTCCTAGTCGCATCATATTGCAGAGGGATGACATTCAAACTAAAGTAAAAGACCTGGTTCAGCCCAAGTTTGACACAATCAAGGAGCAACTGATTCCATTAAGAACTTGGGTATTGGAAATTGAATATATATATATATATATATGTACATATATATATTTGGTGGAGCGTGTTGAGCTTGTAATTCCATGCTTAAAAGCTTATTCTTGTTTCCTATTTTCAGGCCGACGGAAAATCCAAGAAATGGCATCGGGGAAAGGAGGATGATACTAAAGAACGTCCACTGGTAAAGGAGCTTTCAAAAATGTTGGGTGTCAAGACATCCAACTGATTTCTTCTCCAAAAAGTTTTTCCCTACTTTGTGTCGTAGTAAGATCCTGCTGAAGGTTTCACATGCAGGCTTGATCCGAGAGAAGCTCAAATAAATATGTATTGTTGTACTGTAGATGGTATCACTGTGGATATTAAAAGAAGTTCCTCTTTCATTTTTCGCCAAGCTGATTTTTGCTTTTGAGCGTTACTTGTGTTATGAATACCTGGTTTTCGATATACAACACAAATTTCTGATATTTCTTCCAACATAAGACTAACCTTTCGCACGTATGAGGTGGAAGTTACATTCTAAAAGATGTAGATAAATGCAGCAATCCTGAAGGGTTAAGATGGACTCTTATTCTCCGCCCATCTATTTCCAGTCATGGCGGTTCCTGTTTGTTTCTTAGTAATTTCTTCAGTGGTGAATTTGTAGTCTAAGCCAGCTCCATATTTCCAAGCCTCAAGCCGTCGGTTCCATTTGTATTTTGTCTCCGTTGGAAATGAATTCACCAATGGCCTAGCAAAATATTCGGCTGCTCAGTTGATATAGGAACAATTATATCTGAAATGCAGATAATCTGTTTATTTGGGTGCTTACAAACTTTCAAAAATTATTGGTTATAACATCTTTGTTAGCGCAAACTTGGTGACAAAATTGACCCAAAACTTTGTAGAAGGTTACAAGTTGTGATTGATGGACGGCTTAGTTCCAGTTTATTTGTAAGATTCCTGCTCCCCATTTTGAACTCTAATATGACCTCAATACGGTGCAAGTATTACCTCATTAGAGGGTCAATAAAGATCGAAAGAAATGTATAGTAACCCAGAGCGGCAAAATGTCCAGACCAGTCGAGCAACACAGGAATACCAACCTGTAAAACAAAATTAATATCTTCAAAGTCGTCGTAGAGAGTAACTGAGAGACTCCATTGAAAGAGAGTTAACTGAGAATCCATGGAAAGCAAAAAAGCACGAGAGGGGCAACAGAAATGGTCTACTCAGAGCTACCTGTTTGAATATAGAAGGAATGATTTGAGGTTTCTTGAGCATAACTAAACCTAGTGTCTTCACAAGCGGGCCAAACTGTATAACATCCTATTTCAAAACAACAGAGTAGTATGTTAATATTATTAGCTACAGTCACACTGAAAAACAAACAGAAGGAAGAAAAAGAAGATTGAACAAGGATATTCACCTGAAGAAATGGCCTTAACACCGGATCCCCCAGGCTCTGTTGAAATAAACATTTGGAAGGGGAAATGAGTGCATGAGCATTCGGAATGGGAATATATAATTAAATTTAAAAAATCCTTTGTTCTACTAAACGAGTCTTGTGTTTGAAGTATCTTTGTTCGAATAATAAGAGAAGAGAAGATACTCTTTTAAGTTCCTAAAGTTATCCTTATTACAATAAAGTTATAAACATAAATCGAACTTGTATCCTTAAAATGTCTTATAGTGCAATATGTTCTCTCAGCCAAACTGAGGGAGCAAATAAAAACTTATGTTCTCAACATATACTATTGAATTTGAGCAAGAAATATGCACCTGCATACTCTGGAAGTTGACATTCAGAAGGTCACTGATAAAATCAGGCGCAACACCAGACTGTTTCCTTGCCGACATTGCTCTTTGAAATAACCAAGATGCACTGAGGTTGGGCTGCAAAACTTATTTCATGATGTCTAAATATAAATAATCATATAACTAGTAAAAGTAAAAGTATTATGTAGCCAGGAGACACTTACCATGTATGGGTTCAACAGGGATAAGTTATTGGCGTCCAGAAGATTGCCAGTGATTGCCTCATGTATACCTTCATTGTCACACACAAAAGATACAACTTTGTAAGACCTACTTTCAAGATTAAAGTTGATTGTTAATTTGTGAATTTACCGGTTGATAATCTACTGAGATGCCTGGTCAAGCTCCCAAAGCCACCAAAGGAAACTGGGGATTGTATGCCACTGGCATCACCGAACTGCAGAGAATATTTTTTTGTGATGCTCATAAACTCCATTTTTGATGTGACCATAATGTATTGGTGGATTTAAAAGGGTGCAATGCCAAACACCTGTAAAATACGATCGAAAGCTGCTGGAAGTGGACTGTCCATTTAGTCATCCCCAAATTAAGAAGAGAAGTCTGTCAGTCAGATTCAATGATTTTATTTGCCTGAGAAGAATATTACTGTAGCTCTAAGGATTTAAGGAGTTACCTGTCACGATATGTAGGGAAAATTCCATATAACACTCTCAAAATCTCTAAATCATCAAGAGAGACTCCCTATATGAAGTTCAAAATCTTGATATCGGTATTACTGATCCACTATTTAGGAAAAATAGGCGGAAATCTAGTTCCTCTTATGTTCTATTAACAAGTAGACAAAGTTAAATCTAAATATTCAATTAACCTGATAATTCGGCATCAAATCCCAATAATCCTCCAGTAACTCCTCTAATTTGGGGCTGCCAGGTTGAGGATCAACATAAGTGAACATGTACGTAGTTCTGTCCAGAGGACCTGAGCCGGCAGGGAATGCCTATGGGACAATCCATACAAAAGATCAACCTTAGAAGCATAAACTTTTCAAGGACATCATTAATATTCAATGTAAGGGCTGCAAGTCATGCAGGCAAACAGATTACAAGCAATTACCTCCCAAAAATATTGTGCTTCTGAGCCGCCAACTTGCTTTACTTCAGCACTACTAAATATCACATCACTTTTAGTGTTGTCTGAGAAACCACGACAACAAGAACCAACGACAAGACAAACCCCATCTGGCTTCCGTCCTCTCCTTATCTGTGATGTAGAATGAATTTAGAAGACAGCTTTACATAATATATCACACATTTTTACTAACCCAGGTGTATTTATCTTCAAATTTTGGTCTATCTTGAAAGATTATTTAAAATGTTTTTAACAGAAAATATATAGGAACGAAGCAAACCTGGAGAAGCTAACCTGCTTTACCACAGGGGAAAAATTCCCCATTGCATCAATGATGAGATGTGATGACAAAATCTTTCCCTCCAATAGTTGCAAGACCTGTAAAAACAGCGATCAGGAGTATGGTTATTGCTAAAATATGTGTACTATACTTGAACAAGTATGTAATATGCATTGCCTTTTCATTTTCCCTTTTAGAACTTCGATTAGAGGCAATCAACAAACACACACACACACACACACACACACACATACACTGATACACACACCTTCTTAGTGCTACTAATGCATTGGAGCAGAAAATGCTCTAAGATTAACATTAACTTCCCATACGACTGATGGAAAAGCCAACAAGCTGTAGTCTCTAACATGTGACATAAACTACTGAAGTAATGTTGACATTAGCACTCTTACCGCTGAATCCTTGTACACGCTAATGCTAGACATGCTGTAGCCCTCAAATATGACACCGCCAAGCGAAGTAAAACGGTTTCTCATAATCTCTATAAGTTTCGCAGGCCTAGAATGAAGTACAAATGAAATCTTGATTTAGATCACGGGAGTAGGCAAAAGTTCTGTACCAGAGACTTGTTAGGTTCCTAGCTGCTAGGAAATAGGAAAAAGTTAACCGGCAAAAACATATTCCAGAGGACTCTAGGAGCTGTACCAAAATAGGTATGAAAGCCGGAAGTACTTCAACAAATCCTGGGATTTATAAAATATATAATTCAGAAATCTTACGAAACTCCAAGATTAAGAATGTTGTCTACCCAAATCTCGCCCTTCCTCTCAAATCCACATCTGTTCTGCAAATTTCCCACAATATAACTAGTTTAAGCATAAGCACTGTTCTTAAATAGTTGACACTTTTAGTATGCAGGCTGATTCTAAGAAAGTAAATGTCGATATGCTAATTCAACAATGGGATCAGCTAGAAGTAGAAGAACATTACCGGATTAAATATTGCATCTGTAGCCAGTTCAATGTCGTCTTCAGCCAAGATGCCAACTCCAACGAGTTCCAACAGCTCTTTTCTTGATATATTCCATTCCTGTTCCCTCTGATAATAGTAAAATATGCATATCAAATATCTTGCAACACTCAATTAACAAAGCAATTTCCACGCACTTTAGTAATTCCGCATCAAAACATACCCCTTTTAATAAATTTCTTTCAACAATGCCCACTCGAAGACCTTTGCAGCTCAAAGCCGTGGCAATAAAAATTCCCAGCGTACCCCCACAAACCACCACATCAAATGTTTCTACCTCTTTATCAGCGAGCTCAGATTGGCTAAACAGACCAGGAAATCTTGAGACTACTTGCTGGGGTTCTTCAACGACTGAAACATATTATACAGATGGACACCGACACTCTATTTGATAATAACTTTTGAACACCCATGCTTTGAAATGTACAAAGGCACTGAGGGAATAACATATTACCAGTTTTAGCAGAGCAAATACTAGACCATAACCCATCCAGTCTCTTCAAAGCATTATACGAGTATGACCCACCAGCGCCACCAACTTCCCCACTTACTGGAATAGTCTCCATTATCCTCTACAATATGGAAATATTCATATCATCTCCAAATTCATTGGGCACAATGAGCAACTCCAAATACAGCTGGAAAGAACAGCAAAACATCTTGTATTTATGTGCATGCATACAATACATGTGACAAAGTAGTGCTGTTGATTCATCAAGGAAAATGCACAATTCATAATCTTCCGACACAGGCCAATTTGACATACAAGTATTATCAATATGTAATGGTGGAGAACAAACGGCTTCATCGTTTTGAATTGAATAATCTTTAGAAAATCTTCAAAATACACCTCACGATTAAACTTTTACTCTGGACCCCACGTCATCGCGGTGCACGATCATTATATCTTTTAGACTAAAAACTAATGTGGTCGACAATTCTTGAGAGCATGATTTGATGGGTAATGAAATGGGATTTGGCACAAGAGGCCGGGATCGAGTTAAGTTAGTAGAGTAGTATGTAGTAGCAAATATTTTCAAAAATGGGTACCTGGGTTCTTGAAGAAAGGGCTTTCACTTGGAAAGGGATAATGGTCTTTGGTCTCTTGGGAGGTGAGCTGGCAAATGGGTGCTTAGAAACGCCATTACCGATGGATGGGTGTTGCTGTATCTGACCAAGAATCATTTTGGCAACAACCAGAAGAAGAAGAAGAAAAAGAGTGATCTTTTAGACAAATACTAGCAGCGAAAAACAGTTTGGACAAATAATATCGTCCGTTTATAAGGACACGACCCAAACTGGGAAGAAAAGAAATGGGTGTGTATACATTGGACACGTCGACGAACCCACAAATAAAGGCCATGGCCCCTAACTACCAAATCACGTGCCTCTCACGTGACTAAAAAATGGGTCTCTTGTTTGTTATACTCTCGGAGTTTGGATAAAGCTACCATAAACCCTTCTTTTTTTTTTGCTGGGAAGGGTTTTGCAGTCATATTTGCCAGTTTCTTCATCTTCGATTGATTCCGCTAAGAGAAATTGAGACCATTTTCAACAAGAACTGTAAAAGGTGAGTTCTTTTATCAAATCTTTATGAGCTGAATTTTTTCTTGGGAGATTGTTGGAATTCCTACATGATTTACATCTCTGCTCCTCTTTTGTTTTATTTTCCTGTGAGTGAAGTGTTCCCTAATAACAGAGGCGGAGGCAGGGGGGGCGGGAGGGTGCG
>JAOTQG010044965.1:1099-14876 GCA_025631175.1 Iris virginica
CCCCCCCCCCCCCCCCCCCCCCCCCCCCCCCCCCCCCCCCCCCCCACCAAACAAAATAATTGAGCTGGCTATTATGATTTTGATTCCATAAACAGGCCAGTGCAAATAAGATTGAGACGAGAAAGGAAAGAAGTTTAGAACACTATAGAGAGTAGAGATGGATAACTAGACAAGGTATCAATCTGTTGACAAACTGTAGGCAAATTTAGCTATAAGAACACAATAGCAATATGCCCTGTCCTGATACAGGTAAATCCATCATCACTGCCAAAGGCACAAAGATTAAGACACTTTTTGCGCTATTTTACTGGAGATAAATATATATAGATATACATATATATACGCACATATATATGGATTTCTTTATTTTTTAAAACAAAGAAAGATACAAAATCTCTATCATGACAAGGGTAAGAGTGGACAAGGTGGACCAATAGAATGTGAAAAAAATTTAAACTGTTTCTACTGCATTTGGAAAGACCAAAATAGAAAGGGTGACACCCATTTTGAGAGAGATGGAATAGGCACATCTTTTTTGGAGAAAGAAATTCAAGTACAAAAGCTAAGGAGTACCAATATACCTCTATCATTGAACTTTTTCAGAGTTGGGCCAACAAGCAAAATAGAAGCTGCTTCTAGATGAGGTATCTCAAGTATAGGGTTCTCCTCCAGCCGTAAATGCTGCAGCAAGCAATGAGCAAAACATTCACTTATGCAGCTATTCAAGGATATTTTTTTATGCATGCATGGAAGAACAAGTAAATTCTTTCTTATTTTGGCCATGGAAAGAATATTAATTTGTCTGTCCATGGAACAACCAGACTCTTTATTTCTTCTAATATCAAACATAACTAACACCGTATGCTTTGTACATAAGAAGCATTCACTGTATAACTGTCAGGAAACACATAAATGCTTTTGAGAATATCATCGTAAACCAACCTGATACATAATGTTTGCACAAGCGAAACAAATGCAGTAATCTTTTCAATCACCTGATTTTTACTACTAAAATAACACCATCAAAGCAAGCAATATTTGACCTATCGTGCTATAAACAAAAAGAGGCTCCCTGTCCCATTTCTATCTCAACAAAGCTCCATATTTAAGACAGAGGACAATTGATGCAGCACATGCTGTTAGCTGCATCAATACTGTAGCCTTTTGAAGCCAAGAGCTTAGAGTCCTTGGTTAAATTATTATTGTATTTAACCATTATCTTTTAGCGTACTTTTGGTAGCAGTAACTTTGGGAGTTTAAATAGGTTAGCTTTGCATTTTAACTATGTAAATGGTTATGCCTCTAATTTGGCGTAAGAAAATGATTTGGACTAATTCTTCTGTTTTACATCTCTTTTAGTCTCTTGATAGGACTGACATGTCCCCTTCTCACATTTCTGTTAAAAGCTTACATCACTGAAGTTAAGACAGAGCTCTAGTGATAGCTGTGGGTTTCAGCTTTTCGAGCTGGCAGTGTGTCCATCGACTTCTTAATTTATCCTTTTCCAATTACAGAGAATGACAATTGTCAGTTTCCTTTGTTTGATCGAGTTCGTGGGTACATGCCACAGCCCGTTAGACAAAGTTGCAGATACATGATTTAAAGAGAACTTTGTTCTCAAAATCTTCAAGTGAGCCCAACTCAGCCTGTCTTCCAAGTGAAAGGGTCGACTACTTCAATCCTTTTTCTCTACTCAGTAGGTCAAACACCACATCCTAAAACCCCAAAACTCATGCATATATATTAACTATTGGCATCCACACAAACTTTGGTCTTCCCGTACCCAGGGCACAATGGATATGGAAGAGTTGTATAAATTGCACTTTATTGTATAATTAAAGTAAGATGTATTTTTGTAAATCAACTTTTGGATAAAGTGATTGGTTTTTCTTTTATTACCACACAGCACAGAGAAAGAAGTATATGATTGCATCACAACATGAGACCTTTTAGGTTATTCTAGTGAAGCTAATTCAAGAGTGAGTTATTATTTCCTAGTTCAACTGTAGAGAAACATGAGATAAGCCAAAAGTCAAAAAGACTACTATACCTTTGTAAAGGGCACAATCAGTCATGTTAGGTGTGTTTCTTTGAACTGCCATCTTAGATGTATAAACTTATGACCAGTAAACTCCATAGAACGATCATCTGCCCTTTCTGTCTAAAGACGCAACCTGGAAGGTTCAACGGGAAATCAATCTACCTAGGCTATTACTGATTTCTGGGAGGAGGCAAATTATGTACATGTATAGATCATGAGCAAGTTAATGAATTAATAGCACATAGAGACAGATAGGGTGTACTTGAATTTGCTGTGTTATTTCATAAAATGGCTTCTTCAGCTCTAGAACATCTCTGGCACATCGGAAAACTACATGCTCAACGAAGGCTAAACTAAAGCAGCTCCATCATGGCCTAAGTGGCCACACGCGGAGCATGAGTGTCAAAAAGAGCTTGAGCAAAAATATACTGAAATCGTTTCAGCCTTCTCAATTACTTAGGATCAACTACATGAATCCTTTGTCTCAATTCGGCTCAGTCTAATGCAAAGTCATAAATAAACCACTCCTTCATATCTTTCTTTAATAAGCCTGTCCATGTTAGTCTGGTTTTCCCATACCTAGTTGTTGATCATGATATGGAGTAGTAACTCATATCACAGGAGGCAACTTTCACTTTGTGGATAATACATCTAGAAAGTATTCCATCAAACGTACTCCCCCTGGATGCAGGAATAGCGACATGTACGAACCACTTAAGGCTGGTCTTGTGCAGCGTTTTCGCAAAACGTAGATAGATTTTTGCAGCGTTTTTGTTAAAAAACTGTATCAATAGTGAGTTTTAAAACGCTGCATTTTACAAAGTCACAAAGTGTAGCTTTTTTCAAAAATACTAATTTGACTTATATACCCCTTTTACTTACTATTTAATTTTTTCTTTTTATATTCTTTTCTATATATATATATATATATATGTGTGTGTGTGTGCATGTGTGTGTGTGTAGTTCTTATAAGAAATTAAAAATACACTTTTAATACAAAATTATTAACTATAATTTTATTATTAGATTTAATATTTGAACTAACCATTTTAGTATTTGGTAATAATATATATTAAGAGCTATGATTACTAAATTATTGTAAAAAGTACATTATTCACAAAAGGATAAAATTGGTCATTGTTTACAAATACTTGAATTACGAACTCTGTTTTTAAGATTCTACACCAAACACAAAAATAAGAAAATCGTTGCGTTAATAATCCGCTGTGTTTTTGAAAACGCTCTGTTTTAATCCGCTGAACAAGACAAACCCTCAGTGGCCTTTGTTGTATGTATTCAGACTATGTTATTCAATTTTTCTCTCAATTTATTTCCTAGTAGTACAACTTTTATCGTTTCAAGAAAATGTTTGTTCCAAATTTTATTTTCCTAGTTTTACCAGGAACCATCTTAGTATTCTGATTCAGGCAAGCAACACTCATATTATTAACAAGTTCTTTCTTAAAACACAACCATACGGATGCTTTTCTTCACTTTGCCCATCCTAAGTAAAGAATGTCTCCCACATCTCGTATCTCCATCTTGATTAATAAACAATATCCCAAGTAGCAAAAATGATCAATTTGTATTCCTCAGCCATCTAACCCATGTTTATCTCCTTTAGTATTGCTTCCACCAAAATTGCATTCTACGTATTCCCATTTACTCATGGATTCCATCTTTTCCACTTGCATTCCACATACTCCCTTTTACTCATGGAGTCGTTCTTTTCCAAACTCTTAGATTTCTAAAGCCTCTCAAGATATATCTAAATTACCATTATTAGTCTAACAATTCTATCCCCAAACAACATACACCAGTTATAACATCTTGGGCATGTTTAGTCAATCCATTCATCACTAAGGCTTGGATCACAAGTGTGATATGTAGTGATTTTTGATGATATGATATTATATCTTGTAATGATTAAAATGAAAAAGTAGGAGAGAGATAGAGAGAAAATGGTGGGACCCATCAAAAATTATATCACGTCGTAATTGTGATCCAAGCATAAATTAAAAATAAAAGAAATTGAGGTTGATCCTTGGCATAATCCTATAGCAATAATGAACTCACAAGTGTCTCCTGCTTAGTTCTGTCTATGGTCAGAGCTTCATCATCAATATCCTTCATGACATCAATATATCTCATTCATTACCATGTCTTCTCTATCCCTCTTGAAACTATATCAATTGCGCCCTTTAAGTCAACATAAACACTATTTAAGTCCCTTTTCCTTCTCCTTATGTAATCTAGAGATATATTATTGTTAGAGAATCTTGATAGAGCAAATGCAGGGTCAGTTCAACCAATACATTGGGATACAAATTAATGTATGAAGATTCCATATGCAGTTGCCGTTCATCATGAATATTGTATGTGTGAGTTAAAAATACCAGAGTGTTTGTGCTTCCGTTGAATACAAACACTAATGAGTCATCAGTCCATTTGGAGGATTAGAAAAGTATAAGGCAGAGAGCTAGTGAAATACTAATTTCTTGTAAAAGCTGCTGAGACAACTACAGAAAACATTGTCAAAAACCACAACGCCTTCTTCAACCCCCGGCAATTGGGGTCCAGCAGTTCCATAGGTTGAGCCCATATTGACTAATGGTTGTTAAGCTTGATATACATTGTTAGGCCCATCTCTAATAGCTTAAGATTTAAAAATCAGTTGGTAACTAACATCTATAGTATAATTCAGCTCATTGTTCACTATTCATTGACAAGACATAAGTAACAACACAAGATTGAATTGTAGAGATGGAAAGGAGCACTCTTCACAACTTCTATCTCACCCACCCCACAACACAACCCCACACACTCTTCACACATTCTCTCTCACCCACAACACAACCCCATACACTTTTCTACGCACACTTTTCCATTAAAGTTAATAACTTTTAACTTATTATTTTTATCTATTAGTAACATTTTTCTATATAAATATATTATTATTTAAAAGTATTTAATTAAATTGTAATTTTTGCATTGCGTGCTCTTGGACAAAAAAAATATAATTTTTTTATAAATAATATTTTGTTTAAAGTATTTCTAGTGGTATTATATTTGCCAAAGTCTTGGGTTCAAGTCATCTCGCTTGCATTTGTTACCTCGCATATGTGAATGCACATGTTGACAAGCGGTTAAATTTCGCATATCCTCGGTAAGGCATATCTGTTTATCTCTCCACATGTACACGGCTCACGCTAGAGCCAAAAATCTTAAGTTTGCAATACATTGTTGGGCCACTTTAGCCGCTTAGGATTTTAGATTAGTTGGTAACTTAACAGTAAATAAAGTTTCTAACGATGAGGAATACTTGACATGAAACCATAATGCAAGACGTTGCCCTTTCTTGTGCAGAAACGAAATCTAGGACAAAGCAAATATACCCCAATCATTCTGCTGGATGGACAAATTGCAAACTCAAAATACCATTAATTACAATTGCCAAAATAACCTTCTAGTACTAACCTCCAACGCTGGTAAGTTCGGGAAGCCCTTCAAAGTTGATACTTTGTTCTTGCTGGCAGCTAAAACCTGTGCAAAAAAACAAGCAATAGTTAGAATAGGAACTGAGCCACAACCATCAATTAGATAGAGAACAAAACAAACCTGTAGTCGAGGCTGGCTTGCCATAGAGAGAGATTTCAACTTATTTTGAGCAACAGAAAGGAACTGCAAACATAAGAGAATCCCACAAAATAATGGTAAGAAGTAGAATAATGTGCAAGGGTATGTGCGTACTGTAGCTAGAAAATTGAGTTAATGGTTTACCTCTAAATTAGGTAGCTCCGGAAGCGTCTTGAGCGATGTAATTTGATTGCCGGCAAGGTAAAGTTGCTAAAAGCAATTTTAAAACTCAATAATAAGAAAAAGAATTTCCATTCACAAGTGCATGCAGCATGTATCAGTTATGGTCTTAAGAGAGATTAGATCATCCAAGAGGCACGAACCTGTAGGGCTTTGCAAGTTTCAAGTGGTTCAAATCCAGGCCCTTTAAAATCGTTAAAGCTCAAATCCAGCACCTTGAAAGGGAACCGTAGTAGTCAATTAGCAAACATAAGTTATAATGACAATGGGCAGAGAAAACAATTGCACCACAGTGTTATCTGGATATCAGATACTTGATAGCCAAGTCTGGTTTTGTTCCTTCAATACAGCATGATGCAGAGGCAAATGCAAAAATATCTCACAAATCCAGTTGCTTTGACAAAAGCGTTAGCATGCTGAATTCTTAACAAGTCTGCTCAAGAAAACTTCTTTTATATTATCGGGCAGGGGAAATTGGAAAGGCCGAAGCAAGAAAATTGTTGAATGCTTACCTTCACGCGCTTCAGAATTTCAATACCTTCCAATGTAGATAAGAGGTTGTCCCTTAGATACACAAACTGCAGCAAAGAAATACAATTATGGATTCATTGTAAGCTACTAAAAAAACAACAAATTATGACAGCATTTGCAGTCTCTTTAATCTTTAAAATGCACAAGGAAACCAAAGATGGGGGAAGAAGCGAGCACTAATATAGTTGTAATATTACATTGTAATTAAATGCTCATGCACGAAAGCTACCCCAACAGGAAGCCTAAAGAGCAAAAACACAAGGAAGCATGCGGACAACAACTATTGCAGGTAAAACAGAATGGTGAAAACTTGACAATGGAACCTTGCCTAACTGCCTAAGACCTGGAAGGTGGCAAACCAAGATCTAGATTCCCATGGATGATAGGTGAACGGAGACTTAAGAGAACCCAAATCCACCTTCTCCACCGTCAAGGTTTTATGAAGCGTTACCTCCACCAAGAACCCCCCCGCCCCACTCAGCCCATCATAGACCTTCTGATTAATCTTAAGAACAAAATGCATACTACCCACAGCAGTGAACATTGCCTACCATCTCATCAGCTACCAGATCTGCTTCAAGGCTGTAGACCAGTAACAATGCCAGTTGGAAGACAATCTTGTAGCATTAAGTAATAACTTTCTTCTATGTTGTACCTTAGTCAAGACTAATGTGCCAAACCCTAGACCATGGAGGAGTGATCTTTTTTGCGACAGCGATAATGAAAGAAGACATAATGTTTTTCCCCTATATCAACAGACTGGAACCCAACAAAACCGTCATGATGTAATATTTACTAAAATATGCCATAGCTAACCCGTCTGGCTTGGGGCTTTGT
Source organism: Iris virginica (assembly GCA_025631175.1). Lineage (NCBI taxonomy): Eukaryota > Viridiplantae > Streptophyta > Magnoliopsida > Asparagales > Iridaceae > Iris > Iris virginica. The sequence goes on from JAOTQG010044965.1 coordinate 8,325, forward strand.
CCCTTTCATATCAAACACAACTCTTCTTATCTTCTTCTTTCACATCTCTTCAGCCGAGAACTCCTCTCAAGGCCTACAAGTCACCAATCTAACCCATAATCATGGAGAGGGAGGGAACAGTCGAGCTAAAGAGCCATCATACAGAGTCAAACAACCACAAAGCCATTGATGTGTATGTGTACATATGTGGTGCTCTCTTTATTTGCATGGTGAAAAAGTTTTTGTTGATACAAATTATCTTTAGATTACACTTACCGGGCATAAGAAACAAAAGATTACTCGATTAATTCAAGGTTTCCTGATAGAACAGAAATGAGACAGAGAGAAGCTGATGGAGCATCAACTGTAAGATCAGCTTACCTCCAGATTTGGGGACAAGTTCAACCCATTGGCATTTAGACTGCGTATTCTGTGACCCCTAAGGTCCAACCTCTGATAGAAAAGAAAAGAGAGTGAAAATGAGTACTCATTGAGAATGGAAATGCATAAAGATGGTAAAGGTCAAAGGGAAGGAAAATGCAACAAAACTTACATGAATCATAAAAGAACAAATTTTAATGAAAAGTGAAAACTTGACAGATACCAGCAGACAAACAATCAAAGATCTAAACAAATAAGCTTTGAATAGCATCATAAAGCAGGAAAAGCTTTGAATTTCATTTGGATATCTTCATCCCTGGTGTGTGTGTGTGGTTGGGGGGAAAGGGGGGTGAAATCTTTAATCATTTCCTTTGCACATTTCCCAACTAAGCAGCTTTTCAGTGAATCTGATTAAACTAGTGCGGAAAAAATAATAGCATTGTAAATATCAACCCATGGATGAACTTACAGTATCTCCATTCCAGATTTGTTCTAAGAAATTTCAGATGACTCAAAAACCAGCTTACAAAGATGGGGAGCCATCAGAAATACATTATCATGTTTTTAAAATGAATCATCTCAAATTTTCCTGACATACCAGAGAAATAACCGGCTTTAGAAATCAATAAAAATTATTCAAAACAACACATTGTCATTGCAGTCTTCAAAGGTTATTGGAAGTCCATAAGTTATCCTATAAATCAACATTCGAATCCAGCAGTTTGAAAATTGAGACAGTGATAATAACTTCTTTAAGAAAATCTTGAATATTTAAAACAACAAGAATGAAGGTAGTACTGAGAAAATCACTAAAAAGTGGAACGGTCTGTCTCATCTAAAGACCAGAATTTGGTATTTATAGATACAATCACTCAAAGCTTAAGTTCATAGTATATGACCCACCAGCAATTCCATCATCCTTGGAAAGTCCACTGACAAGTATCAGTTAGTAACTCAATTTATTTGAAAAGTGCTTACTAGAAAATCAAGGAATGAAATCGCAAGAAAGAAAAAGGCTGGCATAACTTTAATGCTACTACAGAAAATATTTGCAAAAGAAAATTTTGTTTCACAAAAAGAAAATAGAAAAACCATGCCTTTTCACATCCTGCACGTTGATACAAGTTTAGGACTTACTTTGACAAGAAGGTACAGACCTTACTGGGAGAAACAAAAAGATAGAACATCGCACAAGATGTTCAAGGTCTTAAGGACTTCACATAAAATTTATTACTTGGAAAAGTTGCAAAGACAATGCACTCATTTGAACCTTTGAAGCATCCCTCTAGCCAGATCTTATGATGATGATCAAGGGGTAATTCACGTTTCCCTTCTTTTTTTTTTCTTTTTTTTTTTTTGTAATCTAGCTAACTACCAGATGGTGCAGCTGTACACCATTTGAACTGTTCAGACGATCATAAATAGCCTCAAACTCTAGAAGGCAGAGAGAGTTATAAAGTATGCAAATGGGATATCCAACTCAGCATTCTACATACTCATCCAAGAGCTCCATTTAACTGCTCAAGTACAAGACAAAAATAAATACACATGACACAACATACATTTACTCCAAAAGTGCCATTACGATTCTTACCACATCATCACCAGCTTTGATCTCCACTTGGGGAAGCATGAAAAAGCGTGTATCCCGGCTTTCTGGTGTTGCAGCTTTGGCACGCCCAGGTAAGCTAGAACTTCTGTTTCGAGGTGTAGACAAAGACCCAAACTTGGATACACTAGACACCGTTGGTGACCGAACAGATGGAGAAGAAACCTTCGAAACTTTCCTAAAAGTGCTGCTCCCTGTGCTACTTGTCGTGCTGTCTAATGAAGACGAAGGAACCCTACGCGAAGAGGACAGTGAGGGTGATGATCTAATAGAAGCCTTCTTCAGGGAATCAAGCTTGCTTGAATCAGAACTCGACAAAGGTCGAGAACTTCTAGCTGCAGGGGAAATGGGAACCAACTTTCTAGTCTCTGAAGAGCTAGCCCGTGGCGAAGGCTTGGAAACAAGTGTAGGCAGAGAACTTCTGCGAGCTTCAGGAAGGGAGCGCCTCAATTGCTGTGAAGCCAGAGTACTAGTCTTTTTTCCTGCAACTGTAACAGAACTCAGACCACTAGTTTGCTTTGTGACAGGCAGTTTTTCAGGTAAACTTCCAGTGCTGTTCCTTCTAGTCGCTGGAACAGAACGCGAAGTACCACCATCTATAGTGGATCTGGTCAAAGCAGGCCTCACCACAGTTGAGCTGGAACTCAAAGTCGAGCTACTTCGAGGTTCTATCTTCTTCCTGGTAGCCCCAGTAGGTCCAACCAAGGCCTTTGAAGCTGATGTCACATTTGCTTTAACCGTTTTTGAAGTTCTGTTAACAACCTCAGGCGATGGCAACTGTTTCTTCAACTCAGGACCCGAGGGCTTTTCCACCAAATCATTCCCAGAGTCAACTAAAGAATCCTCCATTCCACTTCCAGCTAATCACCACCCAGCTTCAGATAGCTAGTAATCGACAAAAAGAAATAACTCCACACATTGAAATGGCAAGAGAAACATTCAAGGAATTTTACTTCAATGCATTTTTCTCTAAATTGCACTAAAATTATATGAACGTGATACTTTTGATAAGGAATAAAAAATGTCATGTTTTCATGAAAATCATTTTTTTTTTAAACATAGCTTAAATTTTGTAAAGAAAAAAAAATATTTAATTGGGATAACAATTATTTGAAGTAGGACTATGTCAGTCGGAACCGACACATGATGAAAATTTGTTCAAAATTTGCTAGCCATTTTCTTCATGTGGTTTAGCTACCAGCATTGAAAACTAGAAATATAATAGGAGCAACAACAACCAAAAAAAAAAAAAAGGGCAAGTGGGTGGGGAAAAAAAATCACTCCTTAAAAATAAATAAAACAAGCAAGAAATCAAAATCAGTGCAGGCCAACTAGTTATACTAAATACGGAGAAGATCAACGAACAATCAATCCAAAAATGCAGCTTCTTTCTGCACAAAAAGATTGAAATAGAAAGAGAGGGGGGGTGGAAAATGGGATATACCTGATTGGCGTGTAGATCTGGTGAAGAAGGGGGATGAAACAGACAGTTGAACCAGTAGAAGAAGGAAGGGAATGAAGTACAATTCTAGGGTTTATGGATTATGTAAATTGTTAGGAAGGAAAATAGGGGGAATGGAAAAATGGAAGTTTTGGCGGCATGGGAGTGAATAAATTAAGTGAGAAGTAGGTGAGGAGAGGGAGAGAGAATCTGCCTGAAAATGATTAAAGGGAGAGAATGTGTCAGTCCTCTCTGTGCTGTGTGTGTGCCAGAGAGAGAGAGAGAGAGAGAGAGAGAGAGAAGAGGAGTAAATTTGAGAGCAGAAGAAGCTGCGGAGAGAGAGAGAGAGAGAGAGAGAGAGAGAGGGAGAGAGAGACAGATATTACGGAGGCCAATCAGACTCGTCTTTCCTTCATCAGTATGCTTTTCTCTTTCTACTACTACTAGTAGGGAGTAAAGTAGACTTGCATAGTATTTTTAATCAGGGTTATATTATTTTTATTTAATTTTATCTCGTTTAAAATATAATTTTAAAATTTAAATTATTAATTAATTTAAAATATGTATCATTATTAAAATAATATAATAGAAAATAGAACACTATTTAAAATAAAAAATTCTAATTCTAATTTAGTAGTATTATCTTTATACAAGTAATATATTAAATTATTAAAACTTGTATAAATATTAAAATTAAAAAATAAAACAAAGATAGAAACAAATTGTGAAATTAAAAAAAGTGAAAATAGAGAATGAGAATGTGATACTCTCTCCTAATTTGGAGAATTTTGAAATTTTTAAAAGTTTTAACTAAGAATATTAATATAGTTTTTGTCAATAAAAAATATATATAGAACATATTTATTTTATTTGAAAAATAAACTATTCATTCATGGATTGGGATAGATATTTTTCAAATTGTAATTTATAAATTTTAAAGTATTTTTCAACTATATGAAAAATTATATATCAGCAAGTTCATTCTAACTACTTTAAAATAGATTAAATAATTGATCATCGTTGTTGTAATATACTTTTTCTTATGCTAAGTTAGGTTTATTTTTTGAAATTGGATCTAATTATAGATAAAAGAAATATTTATTTTGTTAAGATCGAGAGTCCAATAATTTATATATAATCTACACACACGAAAAAAAGAAATAACTTGTGAACATTTAAATTATGTTATTGAGTTGAGAGTGTCAATTAAATAAAGATGATATATTATAGATATTAGTATCATATTAATTGATCTATTTTATACTATGGATATTAAGAATAGTTGAAATATTATTTTATGTTGAAATATAAAAAAATATTTTTAAAATAAAGTGTAATGGGTACTTTTCATTGGTTGTTCACTTTTTTGAATTTTAGCGGAAAATAATTGAAGTTGGCGGAAACAGTAGCATTTGAAAGGGACTTGTGTAGGGTGTTCTCCACCAAATCCAAATTCAAATTTAGTTTGACGAATTCTTTATGACACCGTGGCACTTTTTCCCTCCCTAGCCAAAACTTGGCCTACTTTTACAGGAAGACCCCTTTAGTTTGTGATGAATAAGTAGTATATGCCCCTCATGTTCCATCCTTCTCAACCTAGTCCTTGAAAGGAGGAAACGATTTTTTTTTAAGGAGAGTGATTGGCAAAGAAAAACGTCATCCCAAAAATACATTAAAGATTTTCATGGATAAGAGAAATCGATTTTGTGTGATTGTTTATTTTAGCAATGGCTTCTATTGCAGTTTAGCTTTGAGTTATTTTGTTTGATTTGATTGTTAAAAAACGATATGACCCTTGTGACACAAAGAAATAAAATAGCCACATATTAGCAATTATGCAACTCTTATTATAATTTATTTTGAAGTTATGTTGCAAATGAGTCACTTGCTTATCGTCCTTTGTATTTATTTTTTATTATTAATAAAACGCTCAAGTAACGTTCTAATTTTCTAAAAAATCTATTAAAAAATGAACATCGGTAGGCATAATAAATTTTGACTGTGAATTAGTCTGTCAACAAAAGTCAATCCTTGGATATGTCTTTCTACATTGGGATTCACAATTACTTATGCAATCTTATCCCTTCTCCACTGTTGGCATTGAATTTCGAAAGAAATTTTTCGCATCTAAGTATCATTTTCCTTATAAAATTTACATTCATATTCTTAATATTCGATAATAATGCCTGGTAGTAATTTGCATCGTCGTTTAAATTTCATTTCAAATGTACATTTCAATATTTCCTCAAACAAAATGTAATTTTAATCAGCATAAAAACATGCACAAGCACTTTGAATCGTAAAGATTACATTTGCATTTTGGAAAAATATAAGAAAATTGACGGACCTTAATTCGGCACAATCTATAATACATAATTGCCGATTAACTTATTAATACATATGTTACTTGTTAATAGTATAATATTTCATTACATTAGACTAAGAGATCGATCGAGTTTTTCATACGTCAAGAACAACAACTGAAAGCCTTTAATCCAAATAACTTAAAGTTGGCGATACGGGTCATTTTTCGTCATTTCATATGATTCTGTGCCAAATATATACAGATCAAAGTCTTTCGTGCATTTTCTTAATGTCGGTGTCCATGTTAACTTTAGACTACCCCTACTCTAACTTGATCAAGACAAATCAGGAAGCGAGAGGAGGGGACGATTGACGATGTGCGAAAATCGGGAGCTATGGTGGTCGCAAATCAAGTACGCTTCCAATGTCGTATAGTGGCCATTTTATCCAAGGTTGGTGGTGGTAATCTAGGGAGGGTGGTGGAGGGGAGGAAGGGGTAGGCGTGAATGTGTGTAGTTGCAGCAGTGGTTGAGGAAGGGAGGGAGGGAGAGAGGGACCCGAAACTCAGGCTCCATGGTTCCGGTACTCCCGTACTCCGTTTGCCCGATGATTGTCATGTTGCTCGCTTGCACTCGGATGCTCGCCACCTCGTTCATTCGGTAGGCTCCACCAGCAGCGACCAGTTAATCTCGGTCGCTCGCGATAGACCCGCTGCTATCCTCACCGTCGAATATGGGAGTATGGTGCAAACGGAGCACGGGTTCCGAGAGAGAGAGAGAGAGAGAGAGAGAGAGAGAGAGAGAGAGAGAGAGAGAGAGAGAGAGAGAGAGAGAGAGAG